>JAOUZG010043301.1:806783-847358 GCA_026289955.1 Argiope argentata
CAAGCCAAAAAGGTTAGGCTTAACATTTCGGCTGATTATTTCACACGATTCTGTTTATTTTCTTAATGTTGATGCATTTAAAATTAAATATTATTAATTAATATACTTTTTTGATTCGTTTTGAAGTACTTTCCAATTAAAATAATACAGAATAAAGAAAATTAAAATTTCTAATCAGTATTACATTACCCCAACTGACTTAGAAAATTCACGCATTTGTGTCTCCTCAATTGGGGTTGAAATTCAACACCATTTGAATGTGTTCTGAGTCTGATCTGATTTATTTTCAACGGATACTTCAATTTTTTTGGCCTGGTATCATTTTTTGTTCAATTATTTATATTAATTGTAATTATTGAATAAAAAATAACTAAAATGAAATTTTTCTTTGTTGACTTAAGTAGGAATTGACTTGACTTTTTTATATCACTTGTTTAATATCAATTTTTTTGACAATTAAGCAATACTCTTCTAAAAACCAATTAAATATTCTGAAAATAAAATAAGTATATTTACATATCTTGAAAGAATTCTTAGTTGCAGTTAGAAAGTAATTCAAGTTAAATGGCAATTTCTTAACTTAAAGCTTTTTTGCTTTATTAATTTTTTTGCCTATTTTGTGAATTGTGCATCAGTTTTACATTTCTTTTTACTAAAAGTGATTCAGCATTCAATTTCACAGATCATATTTATAGACAACCAAAGGGGCAATTTATTCTTATTGATTCTCATAAATATACTCAGTGTTCGTGGTTCAGTCAAACTCCTTTGCTTATTTTTCTTTTTAGATTTTTTTTTTGCTTATTTTTCTATATAGAATTTGTTTTATGTTTTAGAATTTATTCATTTATACAAAAAAATCCAAATTATGTTTGAAAGTCAACAGTTTATATTTTAGATTTTTAAAAGTACACTCAGATTTATTCATTCACGGGATTCACCATTTTGGTCAGGATTACAGTAGTTGTAATTATTACTTCTCATAATTTTATAATAACGTCTAAGAAATCAAAAGCCTTCTTTATTCCTTCTTCGTCTGAGGGAATCGTCTTATTAGTTAGTTAGCTAATAAACTTAATCACCTAGAAAAAGGGTAGGGTATAAAACAATTGACTCAAAAAACATAAAACGGAAAGGGGAAAAAAAGAGCCTTCTAACAGCTTTCATTTCTTAGTTGCTGCGAAACTTTTACGGGAAACTAGTAAGAGCATACACATCGGCGCTGGCAAAAGATAGAAAAAAAAAGAGGGCCTTAGAACCAGCCAAGTCAGCACCTCTGAACAGCAGACGTGCCATGAACAATAGAAATGCGATGTACAACAATGGCGGAAAGAGCCCGGGAAGTGGGTGGGGATGGGGCCGTGAAGAGGGCCCTTCAGTCTCGGCCTCTAGGGCCACTGTGCCCGGGCACTGCCGGGGCGAAGGAAGCACGCAGAGCCACTCTAAATGGCACACCACTCTTTGGAAACAATTGGGGAGAGGACGTACAACAGTTGGACTAGTCTATATGCACCGCAAGGATGTGTTCGCATAATACAAACAAGTGCTTGGAGGAGGAGGAGGAATGAAGAAAAGGGGTTTGGAGAAACTAGGAAAATCAATCGAGACGTTCGAAACAGAAATTTTTTGTTCGTCTGTCGAAGAGGGAAATCGATTGGCGATATTTCGCTCCAAATCGACATCTTGGAACGTTATTTGAATCAAAGGCATAGATGATGATTTTTCTTGGAATCTTGTGTAACTACACCTAATGGAATAGATGAGATCTAATTCTAATATATTATTTACGTTTCACAATGTATATATGTATGTAATATGATACCGGACCTCTTTTTGCAATCGTGCCCAATTTTTAATCCCTAAAAACATATACTTATAATGGTAAGAATGATTATAATCAAATAAAATTGCCTTTTGTAGTCCTCACATTATTGTTCAAAAAATTTCGAAACTTGACAAATCCTATTTAGTAAAATATTTTTGGTACTCTAACTTTTTAAGCAAAAAGTACCTCACTCTTTTTCCACTTCAGTTCTCAACAACTTAGCCTAGTTAGAAAGTCTTGAATTGCATTGTTGTAAGTCAAACAATAGCCTTCCAGACAAGCGAAGCTCGTTGACTCATGAATCCTCCTAAAGGTGATCATATAAATTATATATAACATTGATATTCAAAGCTTCGTAACTCGGATAGTTTTGATATAAAAGAGAGAACTTCTACCAGACTATTTTATAAAATATGGCAAATAAAGTCGTCTAACTTAATTAATTCTCTTAATTTCTATTTTGGGTGATAGCATATTTATCGATTGAAATCAGATGATATATTCTTTACGTAATACAAAGTATTTTATCCTATAGGAATTATATGCTCATTTTTAATGGTTTAAGAATTAATTAATGGGCCTTGATGGGAGTGGACATACTGCTTTATATAGAACGAGTGTTGTAGACAATGGCAACAGCTATCCATAATCACTTTTAAAAAATTGTTAAAGTAGCGCTGATGAGACATGTTTAAAGGATAGACTGTGTGTCCGTTAAAAAAAATACGAATGAGCAAGCTTATTATGATAAAATACTTAAGATTTAGCAAAGGATAGATTTGAAAAATACTTAGTAATGGCTTATATTTTAAGCAATATAGATAGTGGTTTTTCTTTGAACCTTGTTTAAGTATTGTTAATAATATTATCAAGATGCAAAATAATGTCCAATAACACTCATGCTTAAATAATAGGTTTTAAAATGTTAGACAATATCATGAATTAGAAACAGTAATGGATATTTTCGTCTCAATAACAATAGTGCGCCCCACTTAACTTCAAAGAATGACTAGATCAATGGCAAACGCAATAACTATGCATTTATTATAAATGTTATAATATTTTTTCTATAATATGATTTCATGTCTGAATAAACAATGATTATTTGATGATATTGAACTTTCGCATGAAATATAGGAAATCAGACTCAATTGAATTCATTACTGCTGCTGACAAATGGATAACGGATTTCTGAGCCAACGTTTATATGATTAGATATGGAAAATGAAGTTACGCAAAAGAGATCCGTAATAAACGGCCACAAGTGTAATATTATCTTATTGAGAAATACTATATCATATTTGAATCAACTCAACAATCCATTTTTCATACCACGATCTGAAGTAAGACGAGGACGAATACAAGTTAGGAACTCAAATGAATATGGAATTAAAAATACTAAATGAGATATTCCTTTCAGAAAAATTATTATATGTGCATGTAATTTGATCTTTGATTAATTTTAATGTTGGTGACATATAAAGAGTAATAAATGCGCTGAAATTCTTATTCCTATTTTCTTACCGTTAGCAAGATTATCAGATTTATTAAAATGTATTAAATATTTTCAGGATTACAAAGCAAATGAATTCTATTCAGGAAATGGAGCGGTGGCTGAATTAAAAACCTATTTCAAATACACTAGAAGAAATTCCATAGTATGATAATTTTGTAATTTCTCATGACACGAAGCAAAAGAAAATTCAATTTAAAATCATTAAAAATAAATTAGGTTTACCAAAAATATTTCGAGATTGCTCCAATCAGATCAGGTTAAGTTATATCTTCACTTCAGTTATATATCACAGACTTCTTAATGGTGCACAATGAAGGCGATCAAATGCAGATAGGACCAGCATCTAACAATGCAATTCCTGTTAGAATAAAAATGGAACGATATATTTATAAGCATGAAATAAATTCTTAGATATCAAAGTTCTTCATAAACACAATACTTATCAAATCGTTGAATTATTGCCATCAAGATTAATTGCAATTGTAATCAGTTTTATTAACTCAAGAAAAATTTGGCGATATCTTCAACTAATGCCCACGACTTTGAAGAGAAATGATTATTTTGTTCTAATAAATTAACTACCTCTAATGTAGACAGTATATTAAGATTTTTACATGATTTTTTCTGTGAATCTTTATTTCCATAACGAATTTTTAACTACGACGATTCTCAAATTTTAGAAATATGCATTAGCGAAAAAGGTATAAATGGCTATTAAAGGTTCTTAAGTTAAATATAGAACATTCAGTACAAAGCATACACGAAAACATGACTTTCAAAAAAACCCCATATGATTTATTTGTTTTTCCTCTCATAATCATTTCTTTCTTTCGTTATAAAACTGAATTTTCTATTCGTATCTATAGTTCATAATTTAACTTTTTAGGAGTCCTTAAATTCTGTTCATATGGTGTTTAATCCAGATGATGTTAAGTTTAACTCTTCATCTGAAGTTTTTGAAATATTTATAATTTTTCAAATGATATTTCCAATACTAGGGGTATTTTAATTAAAAGAAATTTCTATATCATCTTAAGATTCAACGCAGGTGAATGCACCTCTTTTAATAATTTACTTACTTGATTCAACTTGGAGTATTCTTTGAAATATGTGTTTTATATGGTTACTCGAGTTTAACACAGAAATAAAAGAGACATTTAAATCTAATAGGCAATAAAATATTGCATACAAGTATTGCATGTTAAATGATCCGTTAAGAAAAATAACTCTCTTTTCCCTCTATTATTCAAAATTATTCAAACCAGGATTTGTAAAAGTCACGCTGAAACATTCAATTTGAATGGCTTTTAGACAGAGTTATAAATATTTCCATGCTAAAACCTTTATTTTACTGTCTTGATAGAATATTTTAAAGTTGATGACGTAGATTTTTGAGGGGAAATGGTAGGTTTAACATAACTTCATAAATAGATTATTAGAACCCAATCTGAAAATTCTTCTAAATAACTCTATTTCCTTTTCTCTGAAAAAAAATTAATTTGTTGGCAAATTTTAGCGAAATGGTCGAATGTAGCGAGAACGGCAGCAATAGCATTTTCAATCATAAGGTTTTGATGAACTCTGCAGCAAATTAACTTAAATATAGAAAAAAATCAATAAATTTAGAAAAATAGAATGCAGGCAAAAAAAAAATTGGAAATAATGAAAGTACGAAAGGAATACGTACAGCACGAAAATATCAAGGGAAATGAACAGGAAACCAATAGAATTACAACAACATATTATTTATTAATATGACGGCAATGTAAATCCAAATAAAACACTACAGAAAAATTACCAACCTCACAAAGCACCAAATGGTTGTATATCAAAGCTTAGCCCACACAACTAACCTGAAAATAATTTATCTGCAGTATGTACCTGAAATAACACAAAAACAGCAAACAAATGATTCCAAATCGTTTTGATGATTAAACTGGCCAAAATAAAATTAAGTTAAGAACTCACTGTGCATGCCAATGCAATTAGAATTGAGGAAAAGAAAATTCGTGAATTTTCCACGCCAGTTGGGATAATACGAATTAAAAACTTTTAATTTACTTTATTATATTTTATTTGGGTATTTTTCTGTTATTCGGGTGCGAGTGAAAAATTGCCAAAAAATGAAGAATTCCGCCAAATTTCTTTGGTACTTTTCCATTTGCACCGGCTAACAGAAAAGTATCTTTATTTTAATTAAAAAGTACTTCGAAATGAATGCGAAAGATAGATTAATTAACAATGTTTAATTTTAAATGCCTCAAACACTAAGAAAATAAACAGAATCGTTTGAAATAATCGGTTGAAAACATTTTAAGCCTAACCTCATTAGTGTGGGAAAAAAGAAACTAATGCCTTATTCATTTGGTCGTGGAGAAATGAAGATTTCTGACGGGGAAGTTAGTTTTTAATAAATAAAAAATTAACTACTCAATTAACCGGAATAAATAGAAGCCTATGTTTATTCTAGACTATAATTTATCACTGTGCTAAATTTCATCCAATTTCGTTCGGCCATTCCAGCATGATTGTCTAGCATCTTCCAAACTTTCACATTTATGATAGTAGTATAGATTTATAATAAAAAGGGCCAATATGGTCATTTCTCTACCGTAACTTACAAAGTCATGACTTTTTTTATTTATAATTTTTATCCCAAATTGTTCATTTGTAACAGAATTTAACAGTTGTTCTAAGCAGATCAAAAGAACCTCCGTTCTAAAGCTTTTTGAATGCTTGTGATTCTTAATTTTGAACCATAATGATCCAGCAAGTTTCTTTCTCATTTTCGGGAATATTCATATTTCTTGAATGCTCGCATACACATTTTCGAGAATATTCATACTTCATCAGGTTCCGCACTTGAAGGAAAACATCCTCAAAGCAGCCCTCGTTTTTAAGACTCCACAAAAAGAATCAACCGTCTACTATTTGATTGAAAATACTACATAAAAATGGGGCACCTAATTTATTTGTAAAGGTTGTTTTCTTATCTCTCCGAAAAGGATTTTCGTATATCTTCTTTTGACATTAAAAGGAGCTTTTTTTTATGGAATCGAAAATTTAGCGAACGTATATATTCCCTTCCGATCGTTGACATTTCCAGAAAAAATTACCTGCTCTATTTTTTTGAAGTCGTAATGACCCACAGACGGAAGAGGTACAAAATTCGACACCTTTCTTCTATTAATGATAACTTCGTGTTTATTTTTTGCAAGAGACCAATTTAGTTCCTTCCCTTTCTTTTCTGAACCATGAGAAACACATAGTTTTGAACAAAAAGAAAAAAGCGTCGCTGACGTGGTCTAATCGCCGGCTCGTTTGTCAGTGGTCCTGGCGGTAGCACTAACAGATGCTGATAAGCGCCGAATAAGGAGTATTTGCGTGATCTGCTCGCTCGCTCTGTGTGTGTCAACTAAGTAACCGTTATTTCACTTCCCTGTGTTTGGCACGAGAAAGTGCGATTGGCACGCAATTGGCGTTCAGCTCTAATTCGCTGCCGTCGCCAAGAGGTGAACACGCAACGAGAAGAAATTCCGAGAGTTGATATATTTTTTTTCTCACTATATCCTTGTCTCTAAATGGGATTAAATTTTAAACAACACAAATACCATCCACAGAAAGCATGCTTTTGTCAAAAAAGAAATGCATTTTGTAAGCATATTTTGCACTTCTATGGTTATAAATACAATTAAATGTTGTCTTTCTTTTAAATAAATAAAAATTTCATCAACGTATTTGACGGAATTTTGTGAAATAAGAATGATATAACAAATTTATAATGAAAATTTTGCAGTGAAATTAGAAATTTTTTATCACAATTTTGTTACTTTTTCCATTTGATACAAAGATCATTTGGCATTTTATTTACTGGGGTTTATATATTCACTTATAAAAGTCTTAGTATTACTTTAAATGGTGACGACGTATCCGTTTTACAACGGAAGGAGGAGGGCAGTAGCTTCTAAGGATATGGGCCCGTGAGTACCCGAGAGCAGAAGTTTGACTTCTAGCTCATATGAAGATGAAACGCATTATCACATTCACTTGCACAGCCCCTTTTCACAGGGAGGAGGGCACATTCACAATCCTGAGAGATAGAACACAGAAGAACAACCAACGCAGATCACGAGGATGGCGCGTTACCTCTGTGCTAGGACGCCGGCATTATTTTAGATAACACATGATTATATCTTAACGAATATGAACACTTAAACTGCTTCAGGGTTTCAGATAAATTTTAGCGTCCTCCCCCTCTCCCAAAAAGTGCTTCAAATGAAATTTTAGTGCCGTATGAATTTTGCTTTACATTTTCAAAAAATGCAGATGTTAAACTAAGAATAAAATTTAAATAATTTTAATTAAATTTGATGGTTAGTATTTGAAATATTATGTAATCATAAAAACTAATTCTTAAAATTTTCGATCATTTTTTTTGTTTAAGGCAAAAAATAAATAATTTTATGTTAATTGCGATCCTCATTCATTACACTTAAGCAGCTATTTACTTTGATAATCCCCGATTCTTTTGAAAAAATTATTAGTTACATGCTTATCACTGTTACCATCGAACAACCGATTGAGATTTTTCTGCTTGACCAAAGACATTGGAAGCCTAGCATACATAATTTTTTCGCGATTTATGTAATATAATATGAAATAATATACTATGAAAAGTAAGTTTGCAGATGATTAGCCGGAAAGATGACAAATGAGGAATGTAGTTTCAATTTATTTTTCCAAGGCGGTCATAACTGATACTTGTGAAAGAACGGTGGAACATGTTTGTTCGCACCAAGATGCTATGGAAAAGTCTAAGCATTCCTCAGTTCTTAAATGAAAGATTTTCATAGGGATTTCTTTGACGTGTGGACATTCAGGAAAGGGAATCTTGCGTATCTTTGGAAGGAATGGTGCGGGCGATGGGGATTTTTAACCCTGCACTTGCAGCTTGAGATTTACACACTGATCGATTTTTTAGAGCGCGTGATAGAAATAATGAAACAAAAAAGTGATATTTGGATACGGGAATAAGAAAATTTTTGAATAAAGTTATATGGACTCATTTAAGATAAAAATTAGGAAATTAATTAGGATTGAAATTAGATTATGATTACATATACACAAAAATATAAGAAAATATATAAATAAAAAAAGTAGTAAGTAAAATCGAAAGCAAACTGTAGAAAAAAGAAAATGCGCTTAAAACTTATGAACAGAGGAAAGAAAAGACAATTCTCGTGCCAAAAGAGTGTGCAAAAAACTGCAATTCGAAGAACGTCGTAGAAATATATCGCAAATCCTTATTAAAAGTGAAAGCAGAATGTGAAACATAGGGTGATGCAAGCAGCGCATTAATCGCTCATACTGAATGGAACTAGTAATACATAAAATAGTAAATTTATATACACTAAATTTAAGAAAAAATCTTTGATTTTTATTAATAAAAAAAACTAAATATTATTTTCACAAACTACAAAATGCTAGATTTTTTTTTCATTTTATCTCTTTTGTTTGAAAGTTATATTTGGGGCCAAATTTAAATGTAAATTATATTTTGTGCATATTGGTGCTTTTAGTAGATTAAGTGATCAGTAGATTATATTATTTCTAATGGAACATCATTCTGTTGAAGTTTTAAAAGTCTAAATATAGTTTTCTCTTTTTTTAAGGATAAAGTTTGCTGTTCTAACTTTTATATAAAGGCTAATAATTAAAAAAACGTTATATGAAATTTAAATATATTTTTATGTTAAATTAAATGCATTTAATGTGAATTTCTGATATCGAATAAAACAGTAGAATAGAATTTTATTGTGGAAAATAATGAAATTTAAATATATTTTTACACGAACTTTATTAACATTTACATTTGTAAAAATGGACAATGATTTTTAAAATCTAAGAAAACCATTTCCTATTTTCACCACAAACGCAGAAATGAAATTCACAGTTGTCAAAAAATAAAATTTGCAGCGTCTTGCCCATCTGATTTATATATAAAATAATAAAATGAGGATATTAAAGAATCTCCTACCGGAAATTTAACTTATTTTCTTTATAAATCAGGGATCACCCACATAGCCCTGAAGAACATTGACCTCTTTTACACTATTAGCTCTCCGTCCTTCGATTGCAAATGAAGAACCGCTCTTTTTCTCAAGATAAATTTCCCGCTATTACGACATTTTGGCCTGGGAAAGCAGAGGGGAAATGTCTGTCGCTTGTCCCGCTAGAATTAGATCGGTTTTTATTGCACACTGCATGCAAATCATGGGAACTGGGGCTGTGCTCTGGACTCCTCTTTCTTCAAAAACATCACTCCACATTTTTTTTTAAATCCAGGAAGCCTGCGCGGTTCATATTTATTCAGATTTCAAGACGGTTTAATGATTTATGTTGTGATCATGGTGTCGACTCAAAGTGTGGTTATTTGCAAAGGTGTAAAATTATGCAATTTGCAGTAGCTTTGTGAGGCTTGTGCACGGATGAAATGGGCTTTTCCAGGCTTTGGATTATAGTATCTATATGGATTTATTACGTAGAAAAATGGAGGTATGTGCAACCAATATCCATGTAAAGTTTGCATTTGCATCAGGGAATGATTATTTTTTTTAATTGTATTGTCGGTAGCTCAATTATAGGATTGTGAGATTCCATGGATATTTGGAATCCTCACCGAATGAATCCTTTATTGGGGTCCCTCGAACTATTTATTTGCGCTGATGAGTTGATTAAATCAGATTGACATTTAATTAAAATGATTAATTTTCATGAACTAAGACATTTTTCAGCTTCTAATACTTCCATAACAATACAGCTGAAATACATTTTTTTTTGTGATGTCATAACTAAGATATGATTATATTAACCCCCCCCCACCAATGCTTATTTTGTTACATGAATATTTATCGTTACATTTTAAACAAATACATTTAGCTTTGTTATGCATTTTTAACGGGAAAGTCACTTCATATACAAGATTCAATATCAAATTGTGATTGATAATAATACAAGTATAGCTTCATTTATCTGAATTTTATACCTATAAATAAAATTGATTAAATAAAATACAAAGTATATAATAAATAAAATATATTATTTAATATACATTGATAATAAGATGATAAAAATCTCCTTATATTAGTTTACTAATTATTTTTAAGAGAATTTTTATTAAAAAAATAATATATAGGGATTTGAAAATAATTGCTGCATTATATGTATAATTACTGTATTATTATAGAAGTGCAATCAAAATTTGGAAGCAATTTGTATATTACATACATTAATAGTGCATTGAACAAAATGTTATTATCGATGGAAAACAATACATTTTGCACTAGAAATGGTCACCGAATTTTAAAATTTAAATATAACTGCTTATCTTAACACATGTTGAGTTAGAATGTGTCAAAAAAAAATATAGAAGCTTGAAGCAAAATAATAGAGGAAAACGGAAATAGGTGTTAGTCCGTTTGCTTGAGAAAAAGAGTGTGTTGCATTAATTGAACGGTTAATAAAGCAACCATTTCGCATTCTCTTGAAGGGGAGAAAGAAATTCTCACGTAGCTTCATTACGGCCGATCATTCCAATTATAAACGCGTTTAAAGTCCACAGCAACTCGAGGAGGAAAAAAAATTCATAGTTCCGTGCTTCTAGGCCTTGTTAGTCTTAATTGCAGCTGTGAAAACCACTCCAAAGATGTCCATTCATTGGCAATTTTTTTTTTTGTTTTTTTCTTTCTTTATTTTCTTTTTATTTTGACACGAAGCGTAGTTCTATCGAATATGAATGGAACTATCTTCGAAAAGACGTTAATTATAAGAGCGAGAAAAACTAGTCAAAAACCTAAGGCGGAAGACACCATTTTTGCTTTCTTGCTCAAAAAAATATGACTATCATGAGCGGGAAATAAATTCAAAATCAGATGCTTCAAATGATGGTTATAAGGTGTTTAGAATAGTCTGTTTTCTCTCCAAATCGGAAAGAAAAAAGAGAGTATACTATTAGAGGTAACTTAGCAATCCTATATTGGTTCAGATTATATGAATTTAAAGAATGATGTCAGAAAGAAAATTTAAAAAAAAATCAATACATATTTTAGTCTACAATACAACAGTAGGTTAATGCAAAGATGAAGTAATGGAAAGATTAATTAATATCATTGCGAAACAATAATATTTATATTCGTGTCTTAATATTTTATTAATAAATAATAGTAATTTAGTTATAAATAGTTAAATAAGGTTTAACACTTTTTCTTCTTCATCTACTTTCAATTTTTAGTACGTAATTGCTTTTTTTTCTCACTACGCATACACAGTTTCAGATACATTCCTTTTTCAAATATAAAATTAATTTTTTTTATATAAAACTACATTATTTTAAATAGTTTTAAATAGATTATTTATATACCTAACTGAACAAAAAAAAATGCCATGTTTAATTTTGTTTTTTGCTATTTTACATTTTTAAGAAGCAATTGGCAAATGTAAAAAAACATTTTATGAAGTCGCTCAAATACTCTAAAAATCCGGTAATCTGTTAAAAAGAATTCTAGTTAATTGTAGATATAATCATGGAATAATTTACAGTAAATGAGTTAAGAAATATGTAATTACGTGCTTCATTTTTTTATAAAGGCAATCTGTTTCTTAGCAGTATAAAAATTGCCTTACGTTCTATTTAAACTTTAATTGAAAAAACAAAACAAAATGATATTATTATTTTAATAATATGACGAGCTCAGTCTGATGCTAATTGATTAATCCTCCTAATTCTCAAATTATGACTGAATCTGAACTACTATAAATAATCTCCGTATATACATATCTGTGAAAGGAAAAACTTGTATTTTAATTTGCTGTTTCAAATTTTTCAGTTAGTTGCTCTCTAACCGTTAAAAAATTTCTTCCAAGTTATTTTTAAGAATCATCTAAAGTTTAACACTAAATATCCGATAATAATAATGATAAAACTGCTATTAGAATATATCTGACTTTTTTTAAAAACAGGAAAGTTATTGCTATGAAAAGAAAAAGAAATTTGTGAATAGAACGCCGCAAATGCATAAAAACGGCTAGAAATTTATAACATTACTAATATTTGAAAGGGAGAAAAAAGTGTAACTAGAATGAAAAATAGAATATTCTTGATAATGTGAGGAAGGAAGGAACATTCTTCTTGAAGTTCAGTTACATAAATGATAATAGTTTTCTTTTATAAAGTTTTAAGATTACTTTTCAGAAATTAAAGGTCTCTCTCTTTCTTTTTTAATCTTCCCCGTGACTCATGCAAAAGAAATTAATGGAGAATTTGGTAAGAATTACTAAAGAATATTCTTAAGAATGTTGTTCGGCAGCTCTCTGCTATTCCCGTCCGAGTTTTCGGAGCGTCTTCAGAATCCGGGTACTTTAAAACAGATGATTTTTCATTTATCGAGTTCGGCCATTAGCAAGGTTAGCCTAATAACCCCCGAGGCGGCATATAATTTAATCAATTCTCCTTAATCCTCAAATCGTCATTAACCTTTCCAGTAAACCGGTATAAACATCAAACAAAACTAACCCTAAATTATAGCATATATTTCAAGCGCGTCTCCTAATGTTTTTTCTACTAGATTTTATTTTTTCATCCATCTCCTTCCCTTTTATTTATCTATTTAATTCCATTTTTTATATGCTTTGTATGTTACCTTTTTTTTTCTCCCTCACAATTGCCAGGATTAGATGGACAGCCAATGCTGTCTAATGCCACGACAGCGTATCGACCAAGTTTAATGGCTTCATTAAGAACAGATTTTCGGGTTCTAATTTATCGGGGAATATATTAAATGTAACGAGCATCAATTGCGTCGTTTATATGCTACAGTGGCTGCTGTTGTTTGGGGGGGGGGAGACAATGTTTGACATCTTTTGCCGGCTTGTTGGGAAAGAAACTGGAGACGGGGTGGGGTGGTAAGTTGAAATGACTGAATTGATGCCCTGTTTGCCGCGGTTTCGATTGAAATAATGGCATTTTTGTTCGAAAATGGGCTGGGTCTCGTTTATTACTGCTTTTTATTTGCTGTTTTCCTTCCGCATCAGAAATATGCTGACTTGCAGTGGAATATGCGCCTCGCTGCGGATTTCGTACGTGCTAATTGTCTCCGGAGTTTTAGCTTCTGAATATTGAATAAAAATGGAGTGACATTTAAGAATCGCCTGTTGTTGGATTTTATAATTAGAGCATTAAAAACCTAACAGCTGTTGATACATTGTTAATGTGCACCTTTATTCTAAGATTGTTGTTCCATAGCAATGCATTTATAGATGCATTGCTATGGAACTATGGTATAATAACTAATTCTTCATGCTAATTATCCCTTTCATTCACTCAAAAAAGCATGTCACGATAATAAACCATTTTTTTTTAAATCCAAATACCATACGTGATAAATGGAAAGAGGGAATATTAGTGTGAAACTAATATTTGTAGAATGAAACAATGTAAGGAAAACGCTATCATAATTCCTAAATTCTATGAAAAAAGTCTTTTTTTATGTTGTTTATTAGTTTAGTTTCCAAAACCTGATAAGAATTATCAAATCGTACGTGAAGATTTATTAAATAGCATTTTGAAATGCACTGATATTCAAATGAATCTTGTTTAGATTATAAAATTACAAAACTATAACAGAATTTAAACAAATTTATTTACAAGTGTTTTAAATATATAAAATATTAATTTTAATTAAAATGGATCATCTAATAAAAATATGATATTAAAATTATTTCTTGGTTGAAAAATCATACATAAGAAGTGAATGAATTTGTAACTATTCTACTGATTATAAATAAGTGGAAATTTAATTTATACGTCTTGAAAAACAGTTTGAAATAAATTGGAATTCAAGCACAATATATAATTTAACTAGTAATTCAAGAAAAAGCTTGTTACAATAAAAACATGTCTTATTGAAGGAAGTTCATATTTGCATGCATCTTTTCAAATGAGTCATATCTATTTTAGTTTGTTCAAATTTGTGAAAAGAAAAAATATGCGACATTTCATATTAGTGTTACGTAACAGTTTCTTTTTCAAAATAACTATTTTTAATTGTCTCTATTCAGCATTTTCCTAAATTTCCTTCCTACCATAATTATTAATACATGTTAACGACCTTAATATATGATTTTTAGGCATTAACTACGTTTTAATTATCTTAGTACCTTAACTGACTGATTGCCTTTTTATTGTAAATGAAACACACAAACGTCTTCTCGCCAAATTATTTGTTGTGAAAAATTATATTTTATGAAACTTGCATTAAAAAAAGTGTTTAGCAAAGATACGCACAAAGAAAGATATTTTTAAAAAATGTTCATCCTATTAATTCAACCAACAGTTTACATAAATTTCAATCAAATAAGTTAAAAACAAGTGGTATTTATTTTCCTCTAAGATTTTTTTAAAAATAACATTCCCTATAAGGTTTTGAAATTTTTTAAATAATTATTAGCATTATACCTTTCTCGCGGAATGATTCATTTTGTTCAATTATTTGCTAGACAGATTGTAAATTGAATTGAAAAAAGCTCTACAAATTAAAGCACGAGTCGATAACTGAGCGTGAAACAACCGGAAAATCGTTGTCGATTGCTTTCGGTTTCATCTCTTCTTTATTCTTCTGATTTCTGAGTTAAAAAATGGAGTCTTATCAGCCAAGTTTGAAGGAAGTCAACCTGTTTGAGAGAAGGAACAGAAGGAACCCCTAGGTGACAATCTAAAGCAGCCGACGACAGTTGTGTTTATAGCAGATTAAAAATGGTATGGAAGACCCCGTCAGGTGGGAAGGAGGGTGAAAACAAGAACAACTACGAGGGTTGGACACATCGCGAGATATGTCGTGTCTTCTTTTTACCACGATCATTTTCTTTCCTCCTTTTTCAAAGCTGCAGTTGTTTTGATGGTTCATTTATTCCACAGAGTCATTGTCAAAATTTTCGTCAACGACATACAATGACAGACCTTTTTTAAAAAAGAATCCCCTACCACCTGTCTACTTCAAAAAGAACGGGAGTAGGTAAAAAGCAAATGCTGAGTTATTACCCTCTTTGGTTCGGAAGAAAGACAAAGAAATTCGTATGAATGGCCATAGAAAATTACCCGGCAGCTTGGTGGACTTTTTTTTTTCTTTTTGAGGCACTGAATGTAAGTGACAGTGCCTTTCATTTAAAATGGTAGATAAGATGCCATGATTACGTTGATTGGTATGATACGAAAACACTTAACGTGTAACGTTCAAAGTAATTGGCATGAAGAGTTACCATATGCAGATAAGAGTAGCATCTGGTAACTCTTAATGCCATTTACTTTCCAATTTTTTTTATTTTTGGATTATTAATTCTTTACTCGGAATTTCACCGTTTTTGCATGGAAAAGTATCATCTTGCTACGCGCTATCTCTGACTCTGATGTGGCGTAGAGATCTTAATGTCTTACGATAGTAATCTTCACATACATTTTTTTTGTCGATCACAAGTTTTAAAATTATTTGCATTGTTCCAGCTTTCGTTTGCAAAATAATAATAATAATATGCATGTTAATTATCTTCCTTTTAATGAACCTGCCTAGTGCAATGCTTTTCATAACATGAAATTTTCAGATATTTTAATACAATCAACTCTTATTAATATAATAAAAATTTAAAAAGGCACCATTTTTTTAAAAATATATAAAATTGTTTACCTGTTTATAGCGTAATTAGTATCATTATAACATAATGTTAATCTTAAACATGATGGCTAATGAAAAGGACTTTGATGAAGAAATTATGATAAGCAGGGCCTGACTAAGACAGGGGCAGTTGTCCCGGGGCCCCACATAAGTGGGGGCCCGCAAATCGAATTTAAATTTTATATTGCGCTTCCTTCTTTAATGAATGTTCTTTATTTCTAAAGAAATAAAGAAGAGGGGGCCGAAAAAAGTTTTACCCCGGGCCCCAGCTAGGCTAAGTCGGGCCCTGATAGTAAAAGTTAACTGCGTTTTTGCAACTTATTTCTTTTTCTATTCTAATATAACCGAAAATTGGAATAAGTAATTTTTTAAATATCTTTTAAAGAAATCTTAAGGTAATTAAAGATTTAAAAGTTTTTTTTTTTGAATTAATTAATATTTAAAAATAACTAACACCATTATAACTTTACCTTGTCCGTGTTATTTTTTAAAATAAAATGCTATGATGAACTTGAGAAATATCAGAGAAGGAAAGTTCTTTTTCAAAAGTAAGATGTGCTAAGCATTATTTCCTAAATGTTGCAATTAATTTCGCATTTTATTCAGGGTCTAATAAGAAATAGAAGCTTTTTATATGTGAATAGACAACCTCTTACCGTTTGAGCTATTATTCCGTTTCATGAGTAACTAGAATTATACAGGTCATCGCACTAATGGGAAATGTGTTCGCAGCAAAACATTCCTTTAGCATTGTGGGAGTTGTCTCAGCACTTCAATTTTCTAAAATTGTATTCCTTTTTCGTCAATTGATGAAACTTAAAGGAGGTGAAGTCTAAATGATTTGTATAATTATAAAGTATTTTATATTATTTGAAAAAACCAATCTTTTGATCTGAAATAGTAAACGCGAACGTAATTTTTTAGACAATTATCATATAGAAATGCAATTACGCTACAGATTTAACAGAAAGAGTAAGTAATATACTAATTCAAAATTCCCCTGTAATGTTTTGCATCTTTTTATGAATTACTTTGAATAAAATGACCTAAGGATCTTGAAAAGGAATTAAGAAAAAAGCAAAGAGGCACACAATATGGCACTTCCTACTCTTGAAGGAAGTCTTCGTCAATTAATAGATTCTTTTGTCCACGCACCTCGCCCAGACTGACCAGAAACTGGCCCTACCTGCAAAAAGCTTCAAAGAAAAATGAGCTCAGCTCACAAAACCAAAAACTTAGCTTCCCATGGAGGATTTTTTTCCCTCCCTCCATTTTTCTTTTATCAACCCCAAGTTCTTTTTCAACTTGCCAATACACGACGCTTGGCGGAGTACGACCTTTATAGAAGTGACTACATTGCCAATTACGCCACAGAGTTATTTTTGCCTCGCCTTTTGACGAGCTAACACAACAATTCCTCATTAGCCGCCAACCACGGAACGCCATTAAAAGAGCAGAGACAAAAGAAACCTCTGCTGGCGAGTTCCGTATTTCTGTTCTCCCATTCTGTTGGGTGTCTTGACCCATCAGGCGATGAGCTGGAAAGAGACGAAATTCATCCAAGAGGTGCTGCTGCTCACAAAACGCCAGGTAAAGGTGTCCAGCTGTCGCTATTTTCAGCAAATGGGTCACCGATTGGTAGATCGTTAATTGGTCTCGACTGTCGTGGGTGAAAATTGGAAAGTGGGCAGCTGAGAAATTGTCTCCGTTTCTTCTGTCGGTAATTACAGAAAAAGAGGATACATTCAAATGTTCTTATAAGAAGAAATATATAGCAACTGGGTTGTTTTTACAAGGATGCAGCATTAGATTCATTCTATGTATTCAAGAAAAATCAAATAAAAAAAGTTCTGAAATAGAATTTCTTAAAAAAAAAAAAAGGTGTTTTAAATAATTGTTTATAAAAGTTATTGGACATTTTATTTTTAAGTATAAAATTCTAAATGTTATTTAATTGTCTAAAGTGCTTGGAAAAAGGAAAAATGCATTATCTGTACTATAAAAATAAGCATGGTAACATATTTAAACAAATTAAGATATTGAGTTCATTAAAAAAATAAGGTTTTAAACAATCGAAAAGAATATAAATCGCATAAAAGAAATTTCTATTACTGATTCTCGTTTGATAATCTTAAGGAAAAGATTCCTTTTCTTTAGTAGGCTACTTTTTGAAAACAAATTTCACTTCCCTCCCCTGCCCTTTTGCTTGATTAAAATAACTAAATAAAATTAAATAAAAATAATTTAAGTCTTTTGAAAACTATTTTTGTGACTATAACTATTTAAAAAACGTATTTATGAGAAAATACAACCAATACAAGCTTTTTAATGACTTCATGAAGCAAGATTTTTCAAGTCTCAGAGCAAAAAAATATGTAGGTGAGAAAGATTTAAAGCAAGCTATATAAATAAAATAAAAAAAAATGGGGGAAAGAAAGAGTTCTCCATTAAAACTTACAGGCAACGCGACAGTCAAGTTTTGTTCTTTAGTTGCTTAACAAAACAAAGAATATGACTCATTTAAAATTCAAATCTTAGCTTATCGCCATATTTTTATGTCTTATTCGTCAAAGCAGCAGCAGTTATGGGGGACATAGGCTAATTTTGAGTTCTACTGATTGGTATATTCCATTACATACCCGACCTCGGTTTTTATTGGAACAGGGAGGTTTCCTTCACCATGAAACTTATTTCAAAAATATTCGTCCCTGGAGCGAGTCTCCGGCGAACTTAAAGGAGAAGACGTCCGTCCACTGAGAAGCGGGCGGCGCATGCTCTTGCCGAAGATGGACACAGCTGCCTCCTCATCCGACGCTATTTCCGACAAAATCGGGTCGCGCGAATGTTCTGACGGGCGTTCATTCCCATGCGTCTGGATTCTATTTGCTCATTGGAATATTCATGCTTTGTCACCCTGCAACCGAAGCGCTTCGCGGAATACCTCCTCAAACAAAAAGAATCCTGGGAGAAGTCTCTCCCATTCTTCCACAGAAGTGAACAGGTGGACAACGCTTAGCACGTCTCGGATGGTCACTCTCCGATGTTAACTACATTGAAACTTTTATTCTACTGTAGAGGATTTCGAAGTATTTTCTACAGAATGCAACATTAGTGGTAAACATATGCAGTTTTAAATCTTTTTGTCGCCAGCTTGAGTTTAATTGTTCATTACTTTGATGGTCTGCTCTTTTATTAGCTTTTTCAAACCAAACACTATTTAGCTGAATTTTTGTTTTTTACTTGCAGCGGTCAATGATAAATTTCCCATAGATTACACACGAAATGTGCGAAAAATTTCATAACTTGGTACATTTGTTCCGATGGCTCGAAACATCTACCTTTTTGTTGAAAAATGGAAATCTTTATTTCCAATTTAATAATCATTGTGCCATTTTTTCATATATATTTTAGGAATCAATACTGAAATAAGAAATTAGTAATAATCGACATATTTCATATCTCGAAATTTTAAGAAAAATTCAATTGTACGTAAACGTATGATGTTGATTTATGAAAATCATAAAAATAAATATTTCATTACAAAAAAGATTTCAAAAATTAGGAAATTTTGTATTAAATTTCGTCTTAAATAATCAAAGTTTTCCCCATTTACAATCAGAATAACGCACAAAAATTTCAGCAACAATTTTAAACGAAGCTCCCAAAATCTATTTTAATATTTTTGTTGCTTTAAGTGTTGCCAAAAATGATACAAAGCGAAATGTTTTATTTTTAATTATTTATTTATTTTGTAATTTATATCTAGAAAAACTTTTTTTAAAAAATTTGTCAACCAAGTTCCTAGTTTATCATGAGAGGGAGAAAGCAAAAATGACATATATTGCTAAAAAAAAATTAAACGTTTGTAAAGATTTGTATTCACTATCACCAGCAAGTTCTATTCTTGTTCTCGTATTTTCAACGACGTAGATAATTTCTTGAATTAAGGAGCTTCAAAATTTAACAGGTACTTCAATAAATCAGTTGTAATACTTTCAGACCATAATGGGATTCATAGAACAAATGTCTAGCAATCAAAAAGAAAGAAAAAAATCGAAATCAAAGCGAATGATTTCCTGTTGAAATTTAATTGCTTGCAATGTTTGTTAAAAAGAGTTCGTGATTTCCGGCCGACCGCTGGCCGAGTCAACACCTTGCTCCCTGGAAGACTGTAACAAGACTGGAACATTGGAAAGCATTGAAAAGAGGAAGGCAAGTGCCTAAAAAATAAAACCCAGCACCGTGCCTGCCATATCAATGACCCTCCAATGTCCTTGTTTCACCGACTCCGTATGAGACGACCATCGAGCCTCAGGGTACCGTTGACCCTGGAGCGCTGGACTAATTACCTCAAATAAGCTACAACAACTCACCGGCTAAAACTAACTCCTGCGAATTAAAAACGAGATGGAAACAACAAATCAAGAAGTACCAACTCGGTTTCTACTCACACATGTTTGAATCGGATAGAATTACCGAAAGATCTACTGGAGAGAGGACAAAAGCGAAGGGGATAGTTTTGTCTTTTCTTGGCAATATTTTGCTGCGGTGGTTAACAAACACTCTGCCTACTTGATTGAAGAAGCATTTTGCAGGTGGATTATTTATGTTATTATCCTGCGCCCATTCGACGATGTACGTGATGGGAATGACCAATCATCTCAGGTGACATCTGCTTCCCGCATTACTGTGGTCCAATTAAAGACTGCTTTTTCACGCGATGGGAAAACGTCCTTATTGAACGAACTTCATTTGAATAGGTGCAGAGGATCGAATCGACTGGTGGTGGACTCTCACATGGACCCACATCAAAGAAGCTACCATAAGTTCCTCATGGTGGTATTCTGTATTCACTTGATGGTGTCTTGAACCCTTTGTGTGCACGGTCAGTAACAATAAGTGGCTTTCGGTCTTCTCTGACGTAGTAACGGTGCTGAAGTGCACTTTGTCGGCATATTGATGAATGCACTTGGCGGCTCAATTTAAGTGTCGATGAAATTTTCCTCCTTTGAGACAATGGAAGAGCATGGTGTCTGATCCATTAAAAGAACAATGGATGTTTTTATTTTTTTCAGCATTCAATCTCTATTTGAAGCGTCAAATTAAAGGAATTTAGAAAGATATATTCTGACAAACGAAGATGAATATAATGCCAACAAAATCTAATTTACATTCTTCGGAGACATGAACGGATTTCTATTTTGACATGTTCTGATTCGAAAAGATCAAAAAAACTAATTCGATGTTTCTAGGAAAATTTCGCATTGCCAACTATGATTCAGATAAGAATATTATTTTGGTACTTTCTATTTACAGAAGTTACTGATTCTCCAACAAAGGATTATTTTATGTTTTGGTAAGATTTTTATTACTATTTTTCACACATGTTTTAAATTGAAATTTTTCAAATTTATGAATTGTCAGTAATTTTTAACTTTCTCAGCGTGAAGTTTAAAAAATTTTTGAATGGTGGATCGTTATTTTTATTTTTAATGATTTATTCGAGTAAATTAAAAATCACACAGACCTGAAATATCTTTCGAAGTTTTTTGTTTTCTGAATCGAGTATTTGATTTTGGAATGCTATAACTGTATTTTATTTTAAAAATAAAGAACTATTTATATGAGACACGTTTTGTTGTCAATAAAATAGTAAATACTACAAAATATTGAAGAATAAATTGAACGCTGAAAGTTTGCATAAGTTGTATCCTTCACATTATTATTATGAAATATGACAGGAGTGTAATTATACCTCTAAGAAATAATTTCTAAATAAAGATTGAATTTATCTGCAATTTTATCAGTATTTAATAACATAAAAATGAAAAATACACTCTCTTATTTCAAATCATTATTTTAATTTTAAATAATTGAAAGATACTGTAATTTGAGCTCCATTATCTTTTTCAAATAATTATTTTCTATATAGATAGTCTTAAAAATGATCCTTAATTCTTATGGTATGTGTTATTTATAATCTATAGCTGTCTATATCCAAATTCATATAGTGCTTATGATTACAAATAAAAGAATAATTTTAAGGTATTCGTATTAAACTGTTTTTACTTAAATATTTCTTTTTACTTTTAACAAGCAGTTATAAAAAAAGAATTAAAGTTAAGAATTGATAAATTAATATCAAAATAATTTCTTCGATTATTTTCTCTTTTTTGCCTGCTATTTATATAAATATTTGTTGATGATGAATTGGAAAAGAAAAATTGTATTACTGTTGATCTACACTTGTTTTGATAGCTGGTAGGCAAATACTCTAAATTATTATGCCTTTTACTTAACAGCAATGCTCTTTCAGAAAACCTTTCAAAGCTGTTTTAATTTTTTAAAAAGTGTTAAACCTAAAATATTTATAAATTTTTAAGTGAACAACAATTAACGGTGCTAAAAAATATAATGAATAAATATTATTCAATTATTTAATTTTTAACAGTTTTGATATTTTCTCCTTTCCTTGAAGTTTTTTATCATTATTTTAATTTTATTTTTAATTATTATATATTATTACTATTATAAATTATATTTGACTACACTATTATTAAAATATGGTTAATTTATAGAGAAATCTGATATTGAAATACTAAACAGGTAGCTATTAAAATTGATTTTTATATTTTAATTAATAAAACATTTTATTTAGACATATTAAAACCTTATTCGACTTCTGCCATCTCTGGATGAATATCACTTAGAAAAAATTGTGATTTACGACCATTCCAAATACAGTATCAGCACAATTGTGCTCCTGACGATGAAGAACTCGTCATAATGATAATGATTCATAATTATTATAGATAATTATTATGATTATTTGGATACTATAAAGAAACATATCTTCTTTTTCAATAACTGTCACTTGCATTTGAATTGTTTATATTTCTTGTTTGATAGGAATTTCAATTTACTCTAAACTTGGCCATATCAAAACAATTTTTTTCTTCTTCATAACTTTTAATCACAGCATTTTTTTAATTATTATTTTGGGACGAGCTGGTGACTAATGCCAAGTGGGCGGTTTTTATGGATTACCTAGCTTTCCTCTTCCAGGTCAGAAAGCATTAGCATGCATTTCCTGTACAGCTCATATCTGTCAAAGGAAATATAACATTGACACATAGATCCTAGTTCAGGTCAGGATGAATTGCTTCTTGGTGCTAACTCTTAATTCTTTGGATTCTTGGATTTTTTTCCATTTATTTTTCATGATATGATTATTGGGAATATAACTGTTGATTTATTTTTAATCCTGTGATAAAAACATCCGTTATGGCAGAAAATTTAGAAGGTATATGAAATTAAAAAAATATTTGCAGAATTCAAATGATTTTTGACCTCTATACCCAACTATATAAATGAATTTAAAATGCAAATTACAAGATTCCCCTTCCTCCTTTTTTTTTTTGATGTATTGATTTTTAACTCCAGTTTTCCAAACTTCCATTTTGTCAGGAATAAATGTAATGGATGAAGTTTTTTTTTAATATATGAATAGACGTAAATATGTATTGAAACTAAAAATTGTAGAAAATATAATAAAATAAAGAATAAGTAAGAGATGTAAAGAAATAAACAAAATTACAAATTAATTGTGTGAGGCATTAAAACCGGGGACATTTTTCAAAGCTTATTCTTGTTACTAAAATTACGGGGGGGGGGGGAGGATACGAAGAAATTAATAAGTCAGATAACTTGCTTTTAATGGATAAATGTATGAGCAATAACTTCTTTAGAATATGAACCAGTAATCCATTCGAAGAAAAAAACAAAAATGACAGAATGCATTATTAATTTTATACCTGTTTAAAATTCAATTTCTTAAGAAATAAATAATTGAATGAAATAAAGACTTTATAAACATTATTATTTTTATTATTTTTTGTGTAGATATTATATATTTTAAAACAATTGTCTTATATACTTATTGCTCCAAACAGAAGCAAATTTATTTGACATTCTCTTCCTTTTATTTGTTTCCGATACGAATTGAATAATAAAATGTTATTATTTTACCCTAAACCTCAATATTTTTTTTAAAAAAAAGGTATTTATTGATAGCGCGAATGCTTTAAAATGCCTAATTGATCGTCATTTATTATTCGGGAAGTTTGGTAAATATTTTTCATAAAATATAGAATTTAATATCAATTATTAAAAGCAATAAAATTATTAATTGCAAAACAAGGCCTTGATTAATCCTTTTTTAATGTAGTTTAATCTCTTGAAATAAAAAAATTAAACAAGATCATATATATATATATCTAATATATAAAATTCTCGTGTCACAGTTTTCGTTGCCATACTCCTCCGAAACGGCTTGACCGATTTTGATGAAATTTTTTGTGCTTATCCGGTATCTATGAGAATCGGCCAACATCTATTTTTTATCCCGAAATATCAATTAGTTCAGGAGAAATTAATTAAAACCCCTTAATTTCTGTGAAATTAAAACCTGTAAAGTTACTTTCCGAGTGAAACCCGACCTTCCGGAGAAGCGATCGCTCATGAGTACCTTTTCGTCCAGTAAAACCGCGTTTTTAAAATTGCCATCGTTACGCGTCCGTTCAACTTATACTCAATATCGCTGTGGAATCGGATGGACTTTTTATCGTAGACCACGGAGATATAATTTATTTTACGAAATGTCGACGCAAAAATTAAATATCGATTTTTTAAAAAAAGGTTCATTTTGGAGGGTCTATTTCTTGAACGGCCCTGTAAAATAGACGCTTAGCTGGAAAAATACAGAAAATATGTTTCCTGAAAGGCAATACGATATAGTATTCTGCAATATAATTTAAAAAATCGAATTTTTAAAACTGAATTTTTGACGAATTTTTTAACGAAGAGGCAAAATTTCGCTTTAATATTGAATTACGCCGAAACTTTTCAAGATAACTCAATCAAATTTTTTTTACATAAAATTCGATAAACTTTTCAAAATCGTGTGAAAGATTGAAAAAATCTGATAGAAAATTGCGCATTTAAAAATTATTTTGTCGTTTATTGGGTTTCCCTCTTCAACATTACAAATCTAATCTATTGATAAATAAAAATGAGACTAAATTTTTTTTTGTATAATTTGGCATTGCTTTGGCACACCCTGATCAATTTTGAAAACAATCCTGCAAAAATTACGCGTCTTATGAATTCATTCCAGTTTTTCCATCTCGCATACTTCACCTGAAAGTTGGGACACCAGTAATGCAACTACGAAACCTTCCTCCACCTAAATTATGCTATGACACCAGACTACGAATGACTAGACTTAATAAGTATGTAATCGAAGCTACGATTATTACTGGATGTGCTCGAGGAGTGTTGGTTTTAATACCCGCAGTCCACTAATTCCGTCGGGCTATCCTTTTGAATTTAGAAGAGTGCAGTTTCCCGTAAAAGTTTGCTTTGCAATAACCGTTAATAAGTCACAAGGACAGAAATTAAAAGTAGCAGGGATCAATTTAAGAGGAGAATGTTTTTCAAACGGCCAATTATATGTAGCTTTCTCCCGAGTCAGTTCATCTAGCAGCTTAATGAATTTATCAACAGAAAAAAAAACTCCAAAAAATGTTGTATACAAAGAAGTTCTTGCTTAAACACAGGTATAACAATAAAATGTAGATGGCCTGCGTTTGAAAAGAAAATAACTACTTTAAAAGCATCCTTAAGGATCGGTAAGGACAAGGGCATATATATAAGGAATCCAGGGGCGCCGGGACCCTCCCAAAATTAGGAAAAAATTATAGACAATAAGTAATTATTATAGAGGAATTTCGTAACTAAGTGCACGTAGCACTGTTATCCCCCACTAATTCCATTACCCGAGCAATGCCGGGTACGGGAATGCTAGAAATTATTTATTACTAGGAAATTATTTATATGGCAAAACAAGTTTTGCCGGATAAATAAGTATATATATATATATATAAAAAAAAAAAAAAAAAAAAAAAAAAAATCAATTCTAAACAGATAAATTATACTTTTTATAGCACTGTCACTTGAGTCATTGTCTTGTTATAATACTATTTATTTGGTATTATTTTTACTTTTAAAAGAAAATTTGTTTAGAAAAAATTTTTAATTTACATTTAGCATATTTATGATCAGCACATTTAATAAAAACATACATAAAAATTAACTTCTACTACATTATAAAACTCATTTTTACAGACTTTTAAAATTTATTAAAATATAACAAATTGAAAAATAAGAGATTAATTTTTGATATGTTTATAGATTATAATTTTTCATTTTTCCGCTTTTTCTTTTCTTTCTTTATATCCCTGTTCTTTTGAGTGTAAAACTTAAAATAATAATAATAATAATAATAAAGACGTGAATATTAAAAGGTGGCAAAGATGTCAATTGCATAAATTAATAATTGTGTTGAGTACTTCCGTCAAGAATATGCACCGGGATTAAGGATATCACTTATATAATGTTTTCGCATTTAAAGAATATAAATATTTATAACTAGGATAAATATCAGAATTAATCTTTCAAATTTATTTTGGTTAAATCACTTTGGGAAAGAGTAACCATTCTTTTATATGGAATTCTCGAATTAAAAATTATGTCCAAGATCAAGTTAATACAGATTTAAAAAATGCTTTTAAAAATGTTAAGTTTTGGGGCGCTAAATTTTCCATTTTTAGTAAATTTTAAAAGGTTGTTTGTTTCTAAAATTATTCTAAAATGTTTGTTTCGACAGATTAGTTTTCAATTTTTTTTTTTTGTTTTATTTAATGAATTTAGTTTTCTAACCATTCAATATTATTCCTTTATTCTTTAACAGAAAGAAGCTTGCTTTATAGTTTTTAGCTATTTACAACTGTAAAATTTTTGGATTGTTTATCATGATCTAATTTCTTTGAATTGATTAATAATTAAGACATCTTCGATTGTATTAATGTTTGAGATAGACTTTTTAGTAGCATTATAGTATTGCATTCATTTGAATTTGCAATTAGCAAAAGTTTTTTACGTGGGTGTTCGATACTTTTTGATATTCAATTAATTACATGTACTGTTTCATTTCCTATTTGTGAACTGTTATGGGGTTTTTTCTATTTGTGAACTATACTGATGTGTGTGTGTGGGTGTGGGTGTGTGGGTGTGGGTGTGGGTGTGTGGGTGGGTGGGTGGGTGGGTTTTGTGCGTGCGTGCGTGCGTGTGAGTGTGCGTAGGATTTATTTACTGTTTGCTAAGACTCATTTAAAATATCAGGTTTAAATTTATTTTGTTTTGAAATTTTATTTTGTAAGAATTTATTAAAAATATCATATTCTATTTTTTTTTACCAGAAACAAATACTCAAAAGAAAATTTCCATTTATTTTTATTTCTTTAGATGTTACATCAGCTTTAGTGATGGAATTTCTAGCAGTATTTTCGATTCAGTACCAAAAAATAGCTCAAGAAAAGAACTGCTTTTAACAACAAAGGTAGGTACGTTAGAAACAGTAAATATTTATAGGATATATGTAAATGTTTTATAATTCATAAAATTTATTTGTATGTTCATAATTTTTACATACGTAAGGTTTTCTTTGCATTAGATTCCCATAATGTATTAGTTTTTTTTATAAAATAAATTTTATTTGCTGCTGAAATATGTATTGAAAGAGCTATAATATTCCTCTTCACTTCAAATTATTATTTGATAGGGTAAATTCAATATTAATTAAGCAATTTAGAAATAGATCACGTTTAAAGTTATTCACTTCATTTAGACTATTAATTAATTAAATAATATCACTCAGATTAATCAGAATTAATACAAATTAAACTGATAATGTCCCCTGAAGTTTATAAAAGATTAGCTAGAATGAGTTGAATGACCTTAACAATAAACTTTTGCCATTAAAAATTTGGGAAAATAAATTTTTTTCATATAATTTGTTAAATTAATTAAAATTATTACCTTTTTCAGTTAGATGGCAAATCCCCCCCCCCTTTTTATGGCTTAAAAACATTTCTATAGAAAACAAGCAAATGAATCCATAGGAAAATCACACAAAAGAATTCCTAGTTCAAATATCCCACATCCAGAAGAAGACATTGCTCCTGAAAAATTTATCATTATTCAGTTCATAAACCGAAGATCATAAGTACCCAAAAACATAATCAAGATTATATCTTCCCCTGACATAAACCACACATTACTCATTCGAGTTGTAAACAGAAATGATTGCAATTATTCGATTTATCTTTAATTAATGAGACTAAACGGTGGCACAAAACGTTAAGGAAGTAAAAATGGGAGAGGCGGTCGTGCTGTTATGGAGCCGACGGCTAGGCAGCGAACTGCAAGGTCAAAACAACTCGATGGGGGAAGTAAGTGGATCTGACAAAAAAAGTAGATCACTCACATGATGCCCTCGGTGAGTGCGATATCCGTTTTGCTGATCCATTCAGGGTGCAACTATTTTGATCTAAAAGAAATCTGGACATTCCCGGATTTTGGCACCTTAAGGTTGAGGAAAGAGTGGAACCGTTGTCATTGCTATTCAATTAAAGGGATTAATTATCATTATTTATTTGCATAACCATTTATTTTATTAGATTAATTAAAAGCATTGCGAAGTCGTAAATTAATAACACGCATATTATTCCTTAGCTTACTGCTCTTTCATTATCTTAAATGAATGAAAGATGGAATAAAGAATAAAAAAAGTGCAGGAAGCCGCTCACTTGCGATTTCAACCCTAAAAAAAGCTTTGAAATCAAGAATTTCTCTTTAAGAGAAATATTTCTTTTTTTTTCTTCTTTTTTTTAATTCATACTTTGTTATATTTTGAGTATTTAAAATTAAATTAATTATCATTTGTACATTGGAAATCTTTAAATTTTGTTTTGGACACTATAGTTCTTTACTTAATAATAATAATAAACGAATTAATTGTGCTAAAAAAGAGACAATTACCTTTTTCTTCCATCCTCTGAATTTTTGACTTCTTTTGATAAAATTGGTTTTCATCTATTCAAGATATAAAAATAAAACTGATGAATTAAAAAAAACAGCACAAGGCTTATTTAAAAATTTAAAAACTGCTACAATTATAATGGAAAAATATTATTATAATTGCAAAAGTGTTTGAAACATATTATTAAAAATAATAATGACTGAAAAATTGAAATATGAAAATGCTCATATAAGACACATTCAAAAGGCCCATCAAAAAGTAAATCCTTATAGCAATTCAAATATGATAATACTAAAAAAAATTGTATATTATTTTCACAATAATGCCTAAATACACCCAAAGTTGCTAGAGAAATTATCAAAAAAATAATTTACCTCAAAAGTTAATTTGAAGAGTACATGTTAATATCTAATGTATATAAAGGAAATCCCATTTAATTTTAATCTAAAATTTTTCTTCATGAATAAATTACCCTCCAACCTCTTTCCTCCTCTTTTTTTCAATAAGATGACATGATATCTCCTGTTGTTTTTAAGATTCATGCCTTTCTATATTTAAAATAAATATATCTCTGTATTTGATGCAAATTTCAAAAATAAATTTTCTTGGATATTTGAAATTTGGATGGTTATAGAAACTTCTTTATTCAACCGGAAAAATGAGTAAGTGAAAACAAAAGTTGCTAGTAGTCCCAGAATTTCTTGATTTAATTTTTTGTTCTAAAAATAATTAACACAATTAACTTCTCTTATCATTATCCAAAGTCTTTCAATAAATGAACGACTTTCCCCCATTATGGGTTGTGTCCATTTGTAATTAGCTCCTTTCACATTTTATTTAATTTCATCTAAACAATTTACATTCCTAAAGGCAATTTACAAATTTCTTCATGTGTGTAACTCACTTAAGAGCAAAGTTTCAATTGTTATATTTGGAGCCCCTTTTTATCCGCATAATTTATTTTAAATAAATTCAATAATTCGTTTTTTTTATTCAATAAATTATTTCAATTTTTCTAAAAGTTTTATTGAGATTTCTAATTTTTAACCTAGAAATAGTTTTAACAAAGACTTAATAATCGCTTCATCTGCCCTTATCGAAATATGAGCACTGTATGTATAAAAAATAACACCTGAAATTATAACGATTATCGTAAAAAGCAAAAACCCTATCAGCATAACAGGCCAATAATTATGCTGTTACAAATAGGATGTTTTTATGGCTGCGTGGAAATTTCCTGAATGAATCGCTTCAACCCATAACTTGAGGAAAGAATAGTCTCAGCATTCCAAATGTCATTTAATGAGCTTATTTTTGGATGCCTATTTTACTATTTATCCTTTTTGCTCCATACTTATAATGCGGTAATTGCTTTCAAAGCTATGTGGTACGCTATAGTTTTATGTAACAATAGCAAACCAAGCTGGTTTATCTTAAAAGAACTAAAAGGTCCATTGATTTAATTACAACTTTTTCTATCCTGTTATTTATAATGTTTAACAACAATTGAGCAAATCGTATTTTAACAATAAAATAAGGCATGCCAAAAATGCACGAAGTTAGAATTCATGAGGACAAATTTAATCGCTTTAAAATTTTAAATCCTTTTTTTATTTGCCGAAAGAATTAAATATCCGAAATAAAAACCAAATCAATGAATAAGTTGCATAAAATTATATTAAAACATTTTCTCTTTGTAGATTTTTAGTTAAGCAATTCAAACACTTCTATAATTTTCATTGAAACCATAGTTTATTGGTAACTAACATATTTGATTGTTTAAGAATGCAGTGATTAGTTTTGTATAATTCAATTCTAATCCGTCAGACAATTTGTACCTCTTCTTATATCGGTTTGTGTCCTGAAAAGCCAATTCTACTTAATTCGAATGCTACTTATTATTTTTTTTAAAAAAATCCTACAGCATTAATGCTGAAAAAACTTCATTCCAGTAAAACTTCTAAAATGTAATCAAGACGTTATAATTTTATGATCAGTATTAGAATCAATTTGTTGCTATTGTTCAAAGGGGTTTTTTTTATCAAAAAATTCTTCAGGTTTGTGTTAAAAAAATTCCTTTTTGACCCATAATGATATTTAATCTTAATTCATAATGAAACAACAGTTCCAAAACTTAACTGCTTGTTTTCACAAAACAGCCTCTCTTCATTTTAAAATGATTTTAAAAGATAAGGCGTTGTAAAATGTGATGAAATTGGGATCAATTTTTCAAAATGTTGTTATGAAAAGAATACATATAAATTCTACAGAATACAGATAAGAATCTATAAGAATACAGATTTATTATGAATCAAAATCAAGTGAAATATTAATTTGTGTTATATAGCTTTAAAACAAAATATCTAAAACAAAAGGAAACTTGGAATTTCTGTAGCATTCTGGTATCTCTGAAATAATGCTTCTTTAATTTCTTGTATACAAAGTATGTGGAACACATGGTAATTGAAAAATAAATTCGACCCCGAGAAGTTGTATAACTTCTTGAGTTCGAAAAATACATTTTTGTCATTATTTCTGTTTGTGAAAATGGCAACTCAAAAAATGCTTTGAGTTAGACGGGTGAATTTTGATTAGCTTCCTTTACTAAATTTTTATATTTTTAACAAATGTTGTATAAATTCCGTTCAGAGTTATCTGTTCAGCGATTCGAATATGAGCTAACAAAACAGAGAAAGCTAGATGAATGAAATTCAGTATACAAATTTATGATCTGTAGGGTAGACACCCATCAAGTTTTGAGCCGAACCCAACGAAAGGGTGGTCGTATATTGCTCTGTTCTTCATAAACACGATATCTCAAAAACGCAAGGAATAAAATGTATCAAATTTGTGTTTATTAATGTAGCTCTAGATCAAATTTTTCTGTCTATCAGTTAAAATCATACATTTTCTTTGATAAATATAAAACACACATTTGATTTTTGGATATTATTAATCGCCAAAAAAATCGTTAAGAATGACACAGTAGATACAGTAAAAATGATAAATTGATGTCAAAGATTAAATCTCGTAATTAAAGTACGAAAATGCCATATAATGCGTTCTTTGGGATAATTCCAATGGCATGACTATTAATATTGTCTGAGCTTTCTGGTTATATTTACCTTAACTATTAATATGAATCACTAAAAACAACGAACATTCAATACAGTCTGTTAGTATATATATGGTGGAGATTCGCCGTAATATGAACAGAAAAGATAGATAAGAAATAAATTGATTGTTACAAAAGTTCGGTAAATTAACGTTTTGCTATCAGTAAAAAACCTCTAGGTTAGGTATTTTGTGTTATATTTATGAATTCTACAGTTATAAAAATGTTTTCTCTATCACCCTAAAAATTCGCGATTTTTGAATGACATTTAAATTTTAGCTGGACAGAAATCTAAGTATTTTACTTCATACCTGTTGAACAGCACTGCACGAGATCCTATCTCACATCTGTCAGTTTATTTAGGAGTTTCTTCAGTGTCCATGATTGATGCACTCGGATTAACTTTCTTTCTGGTCCGTTCATAATTCCTCGGCCGTTTTTGGTGTTACACGAAGACCGATAACAATTTTTAAAATATCCTTAATATGGATGTCACTATCATGAAAAAAAATCTCTAAATCTGACGCAAAAATTGTTTTCACAGCTTCTGCTCTTTCCATCAGAGATAGCGAATGACAGATATAACGGCGTGGCGCTCTTCATATTAACGTATCGTTTTCAGAATGCTGCAGCGAAAAATGCGGTAATCGTAGGAACATCCAACCACAGTAAAGGATTGACTACATGAATAAGAAAAAAAGATGAAGACAGAAGTAATATAATATAAAAAAATTAATACCCTAATATAGCAATTTTAATTAAAACCGTGATATGCATTTTCTAGCAATTAGTCGCCTTTGATGAGCAGTTTGTTCGCTTCAATTGTTAACTTTTTAGGCTGTTAAGGTGTTTTGGACATAAATTAAGAAAATCTCATCATAATATTCAATACAATACGAACACATGAATTCAATTGCGTCAGCTTACTACTAACTATACAATGCATAAAGCGGAATTTAATTTCATTACAAAATCAATGATTGTCAAAAACAGAGGTTGCTGGGATGATATGGACAATTTAAAAAACTGTTGCATATATTATATCAAATTAAAAACATATTATTAATATGAAGAGAACGATCCTATTGAAATGAAACTGATAACTTTAAAGATATTTTTTTAAGTCTCAAGATACTATTTTTACAATTATTTTAAAAGGCACGTACATCAGTTTTATTCGGCAAGGTATAAAGATTACTCATCGATAAACAATTAAATCCATTTTCGTTAATTTAAACTTTCTATTTCAAGAATTTTCTCGATTTTTTCTATTTCTTCTTTAGTCTGCCTCTTATTTTAATACGGTAAGCAATCTTCAGAAATTATTTTGCAACTCCCTTAATTGGTTGCCCGAGGCATTACACTTCTTATAGTTGTTGATTCTCAAATTCATCTGAAGCCATCTGAAATTCGAATGATGATTTGTTTAAACTTGATTGCTACTGTTCGACAACACGTAATATGAGCGATTTTTGCGCCATGTATCCCAGTATTATATAGATAGATAGAAAATTATATATGGTATGGATTCTAATAATTAAGAATTCTAAAATCTATATACTTAATCCATAGTTTTAAAACAAAAAAATGATGGTTATCAGTTGATTGTTATGCAGTTAACATGATAATGTTTAAAAGCTGAATACTGTATTGAATTGAGTCACGTGGCATTCCACAAACATGACACAAAAATAATCCCCCCCCCCCAAAAAAAAATCTGCAACCAGACTGTTGAATCGACTGCTTTTGTTTTTATGCTAATTTAAAATTTTTAAAAAGTTAGTTTTCCACGTATATTTATTCTATCTCATTATTATTTTTTCTTCTAATTTTAAGAATTTTTTTGAAGTATTTTGGGGCACATTTACACCAACGTTTTTTTATTTCATTTATTTAGTTAATGGATTTATACACACAGATATTGTAATGTTAAATATATTTTTTATCTGTGAAATTTTTTGCTACAGTTAAGAATAAAATTTTGAAAATAATATAAAGACAGATGAATCAAGTCTAAAAGATTATCATGCTTTGATGAAATGGTTTTTATATCTGTCTTAAGTGTTTTATTCTAAATTTTTGTTTTTCGAAAGAAAAAAAAATATTTATCACTGTCTTAATGGGATTTACACAATTTTTGTTGTTTTTTCATTTTTTTTCCAAACTTTTATTGATCTTTTCTATTACCTTTGAAATGTATACTACGAGATTTGATGTCCTAAATACAGGGTAAGTCAAAATGAATATAGCGATTACAAACGGCTATAACTATTTAATGAAAAAATATTTATCGATAAGATTTACACAGAATGTAGAAGAATCTTCAAAATTTTATATACAGAAGTCATAGATGTTCTATGTGACTTCCCTTGGTCACACGGACAACATCTAATCGGTATTCCATTTCACGCCATACATTCTGAAGCATTTGTTCATTAACCGACTCAAGCGCATTACAAATGCGTACTTTCAGTTCTTCAATTGTTTTGGGCAAGGGAAACACAAACACTCTGTCTTTCACATAACCCCATAGGTAGAAATCACAGGGTGTCAAGTCAAGTTTTTCCTTTGCACAAACATCCTGTTTCCTCAAACATCCGATGCCATCTGCGTATGTTGTTCGCATTTGGAGGTTCTTCATTGTACCGCTGACGAAATTTTCTCTGCACTGTAATAACAGAACGGCAACTGTGAAATTCCAACACAGAGAATGCTTTCTGCACGGGACTAGCCATTTCCACTAATGAGACGCCGCGCTGAACAGGTTTCTTGTCGTTGCGAAGTTCGATTTCGCGCATGCGCAGGCGTCCGCTTGGCTGCACGTGCGCTTTACGTTAATAAATTTTGAAGTTCCGTCTACATTCTGTGTAAATCTTATCGATATATCTTTTTTCATTAAATAGTTATAGCCGTTTGTAATCGCTATATTCATTTTGACTTACCCTGTATTTAAATAAATAAAAAAAAATTTAAAATATTTCGGGCAATCACTTTTAATCGATATACTTTAATTCTACCTTCCATTTATTTTATAACTACACACACTTTTATTGAGATTTCTTGATTTGTCTTTTTTTATTCGAAAAATAATCAAGGAAAGAATATATAATTTTTCATATTTTATTCAAAAAATAATCAAGGGAAGAATTTTAAAATTTTCGTATTTGTGTTCGTAAATTTGATATTAGCTTTTCAAACAACTGCTTCAAGTAACCTTTTATAAGGAAAAAAGTTATTTTTTACATATCGATTGTTTTAAGTTTTAAAAATTGCGAATGTGAAATTTTTAAAATTATTTATCTTTCCGGCAATACAACAAAATCAAAACATCCATTTGAAAAGTGAATACAAATTTAACGGACAAAAGAATGCTAAATTGCTTTGAAAAACAGATAAAAATTAACATTTGTTTCAACCGTATGATGCTATTTATACTTTTCATTCAATTTCTAAATGGAATTTACTCTTAATTTTACTAAAGTAATTAAAGCTACGCAAAGGTATGTGCAAAACCGAATGTTGACAAAAGTGCTTCCTCTTCTTTGATATGTCTCATCTGGATAATTTTCTTTCTTTTCCCGGATTTCTTATTCTTTATGAAATTTATTAATTTCTTACTCCGAATAAAAATCCCGTTGAAATACTTCTTTTCTTGAACAGAATTATTGATGAATTGTTAGATTTTTTAAAAATGTTGTAGGTACATGAGATATTTTCAAACATTATTCTAAAGCACTTATTTTACACTCATCATACAAAATTGCAAACATTTTTAGATGCGGTCATAAGAATCATTTTTTATATTGAGCTTTTATAAAGATTCCAGTTTGCAATGTTACAATAAAAATTCTTTTTTGTCGAATTTATTTTAAGAAAATTGACAAATTCTGATGTTTCTTTTCTGTAAAGGCTGTAATACTAGTAATTTAATTTTTTTTAATTTATAACATAATACAGAATAAAATTATTTTTTTAAAAAAATAAATCTATTATTCCTACTTTTATTATTAATTCTGCTATGAAAAATAAAATTTTAATTTTAAATTCTAAGATTTGATATTTGTCTTCAATGTTTTAAAATGCTTAAGATTAATTAGATTGCCTATAAATGCCACAACAAATTTGTTAAGAATTTGGTGTACTCTTAACAAATTTTGACGGAAAAGTTTGACCGTAAGCGTAAAGAATTCCCGCAAAAAATATTTGAAAAATTGGCTCTGTTATGAACTAAGATTCGAATTCTTGAGAATTACCACTTTCCATCGCCTTCCTTGTAAACATCACAAATGCTTGAAAGCCTTAAAATCATTTAATTCACCCTTCCTGCATTAATCGTTGATGGTCATTCTTTACTGTTTAATACACTTCAAAAAGTTCCGCTTTAGTTTGATTTCGGAAATACGATGTTCTTTCTGTAGGAAGAAAAAGAGATGAAGTCCCAGGATATATTAGACATCATACAGAAATGTAATTAGGTTTTATTTTGGTAACGCTCGATTCTATTTTTGTTGCTGCTAAAAGAATTTTATTTATAAGTCCTAGTTACAAATAATTTCTTGAAGAAATTAAAAATCGAATGCTTTTAAAAAATGTAACATTTATTACATTAATTGATTTAAATATACACCTTAAAACCCTATTTCGCTCTGAAAATACCGTTATTGAATTTATTATTGGAAATAGAGGAAAATTGTAAATAAATATTTAAACATTATTCACGTTAGTGACTCGTCTTTCTAGAATTTAAAACTACAATCACATTTTTAAATTCTTTGAATAAAATATAAACGTTTGAAAAAAAATCTAAAATAGAAAAAAAAAGTAGAGCAGCAAAATCATTTTTAGAGCAAATGTATAAATGTGGTGTTTATCAGCATTTATAGCTAATTGAATAAATGGTGTTTTCGCAATTGCATCTTCAGCATTCAGTGAATTCATTTCAAACATAAGAAACGGATTCTACCATCCCTTTGAGGATTTCACTGATAACTAATGCAATAAATCAGAAACAAACTATCTGCTGAATGCAACGGCAAAAGATCCGTTTCCTCCTCAAAACGTGAAAGGAATAACACTGGAAAGATTTCTTATAGTTTGTTATTTATTCACGGCCAAATTACAATATTCCAACTGGCTGCATTTTGATAAAGTTGAAATTAATTGATACAGGATGGCAGCGCCGATGGAAATCCAATCCGTCAAAATCCACTGGTGCTTTTTCTTGAACCAGTCCCCCCCCCCCCCGCTGAAACAAGATTTTTTTTTTTCGCCGACTCGACGTTGATCGCCGGCGGCTGCATTGCACTTAAACGACTGTCGACTCGCATTCGGAAAAAGGGAAAGATAATAACTCCAGATCATTTGGCGACCAGTTCCCATTAATCAGACGCTATTAAACGGGAGGACGTGAAACAACTCTCGCTGTTTTATTTTTCGAAAGGACAGCGTTTAAATGCGCCAAATGAGAAGGTCGGCGCTAAATGATTTATCTGATACACTGCTATCTCCTCTTTGAAGTAGCATCCTTTGTCGGACATGGGTGTCGCTGTTATTGAATGGGGGGGGGATAAGCTACTGTATTACACAAAAGACACGACTTATACTATCTCTGGATAACTGGGAACAGAGCAGGAATTGAAGCGAAGAGCCTTTACTTCAGGCCAATAAATGATGCATATTCTTCTACATAAAAAGGGCTTCACGGAATGCCAAAGAATCTTCTTCTTTTAATTTAATTAAAATTCAAGAAATAATGCGAAAAAAATAAAACCTTAAAGAAGTATTTAAAACGTTTTAGACTCTAAACATTTCAGAAGTATCATAGGTATTTAAATAATACGTAGTTTTTTAAAATTAAAGTTTTTTTAAATATCCATTAATCACTACAACTGTCACGCCTTTATTTTGTACGTAGATTCCTCATTATGTTTTATTTTAAGAAATAAAGCTACGAAAATCATTTTGACATTAAGTATTTCATTAAAATTTAATAAAAATCTGTTTTGAATTAAATATGATTTCATTTTTTAGATTACTCTTTTAATTTTTAGATTATTTAAGAATAATTAGAACAAAAACAAGATCACTAACTTTGTTCAGTTCAATTCAAAAAGTAGTTGCTAAGAATAAAATGTTTAAAAATCTATATTGTCAATAAACCCAAAAATCTTGGAATTCCGAAACACCCATTAAATCCTTCAAAAAAAAAAATTTTTTTTTAATAGATTTTTAAAAAGGTGTTTACCATTATGTCCTCTATTTGAAAATGCAGAGAACTATTTCTTTATAAAAATTTTGAAAATAATCAATGACGGGAAGAATTTTGAATTCTTTTGGTTTTGTGTATTGGCATGATGTAAAAAAACTATACGTATATAGAAGTTTCTTCAAATTTCCGATAGATGGCGATGCATATTTTTGTTCTTTCTTTCTTTCATTTTTCCCCCTAAAAGAAGAAATAATTTTAATCTTATTGATGTCCTTTATTTTGAGGAAACTTTTAATTAAAAATAGCTGTCATTTACTTTCAGAATTTCTCAGAAAATATAAACATGTAATACACATATATAATATATAATGAGCAAATTTAAGATTATTGTGAATCAATATAAACTAGTATTGACAAACTGCTTCTGCTGTAAAATTATTTAAAAACATATCTCTGATTTTATAATTTCAAAAATCAATTCTAGCCTAAAATCTTAACGGATTAAATTAAGTCACTAATCATGAATTCCATTTTTTTGATAGTTTTTATTGTATTTGTGTGTGTGTGAAATTAGAACTGTATGTAGAAAAATCTCCCAAAGTGAGGATTGCATATTTTAATTATAAAACATTATTTTGAGTTCGATCCGTAATTATCGAAAGCAATCACATTAATTTGAAAAGAGATGGCCGAAAATGTTATAAGTTTGAATCTATTTTCAAAGAAATAAGTTACGAATAACAATTAAAAAATTATTTAAGCTGAAATAAAAATATTAATTTTATTTGGTTGATAATGAGAAATATTTCTTGCTGATATTATCACCAGTGAGATGGTGCAATTGTAGAATCATTCAGGTTATTTTAAAAAAATTGTATTTTTGTTTCTGATAGTTTTGTTGCTATTTAATTATTGTATTCATATATCCTCTCAAATGCTAGTTATCGAGATGTAGAATAGAGCTGTAGAAATGTAAATAAATGTTTATTATTTCAGTTATGTTTATTGTTTCAGTTGCGCATATACCCTAACATTACTCATTTAATCGTATATATTGCACAGAGAAATGTTGTAATGCAACGTTATCAAAAATGAATGTAAGTAAGAACACATTGAATTCAAAAATTATATTCATGTAGTGAATCCTAAATTCACCTGATGAGCAAGAATCAAATGTAATGAGCAATCTTTAAATCGCCCGTTACTGCATACTGTACATGTATGTGTGTGATGAAAAAACAATGCGTTTGTAATCGGTGAAGGGGAAAAAGGTTCTTTTTCTCTCTTTCTTTTTTTCCTTTAATGGCTGATTTCGAAACACTTTATTCAGACAAACCTCGAGCCACAAAAGTAAACTGGTCCTCAAATTCTCTTTTTTTATTATTATTAGAATCACTTTAACTTTAATATAGTGACAAAATACTAAACATATGTATTGGCCGTAGATAACACTCATGTATTTCTTACAATTCTTCAAAACATTTACTGATCTCGAAACCGTATAATATGTCATTTGTGCTATGTAGCAATACTTTATAATGGACGGTTTATTAGTGACTTAAGAAATGTTTTATAAGAAGGGTCCAGCTGGCATACCAATTTTGTACGTGATTCATTTTATTAGATTTTTTTTTCCTTCTTACTTCTTTAGGAAGTTAAACAATAAAGTTAGGGAATGAACAAAAAACAAAGAGAAGTGCTGAACTTCCAATTTTCATTAGTTTATCCCCAAGAAATGGGAAGGAATGGATGGACCACTAGGCTATAATTTAGCAATCAGGAAGGAATCTGAATATATATATATTGGACAAAACTACTTTCTCAAATAATGCAGAAAAGAAGAAAAATATTCCTCTAAAATTGCATTAAAAAGAGTATGCCTTATAACTAACTGAATTTTTTTCCATTTGTTGCTTTTTTTTTTTTTTTGCATAGGAAACTATATTTGAATGCAGTTTACTGTATGAACTCGATTCTTACAATTGTTATTAGTTCCCAATTATGTATCCGAGTGTAATTATCAAAAATAGTATCCGTTTACTTTGCCATTGTTTTTAAATGCTGTTACCATAAAGTTCTTTAAAAAGGATAAGATGATTCCCGAATGTTGCTTTTTTGTATTTTATATAATTTTAAAATAAAGTTGCAAACACGAAATGCTCCAAATAAAAAAAGGTGTGAAACTTGAATACATAATAATATTTATTTCATACTTAAAAAAAGCATATATATATATATATATATATATA
>JAOUZG010043301.1:854860-889746 GCA_026289955.1 Argiope argentata
TAAAAACTTTCAGTCCTCTGACGAAGCAAGAAGTCCATTCACACATCTGTTCTTTTGTGTTTTTTTAAGGAATAGTCAACGGGCATTCCGCGTCTGGATTTGTATCACACTGGTAAATTTTGTATGCATAGCATCAAAAGTGTTAATTAGTGTAATAATATAAAATCTACAACAATTTTGTACTTTCTTTTGAATATCATATTTTAAAGCAGAAGTAAGATTCAAAAGGAAATTTTTTTAATTGAATTCAGTTTATAGAATCATTCTTCTATGAATCATTTAGAAAAATTATAACAGAATGCAGCAAAAATTTTCATTTATAAATATTCATTTTACAAAGAAGAATTTTAATAATACAGATATAAAGATATAATATCTCATAACAGCAAAACTTTTAATACGTAAAAATAATTCCAAAACATTCTGATAAGATTTAAATTGACATTTAACATTTAAAGGATATAAAAGTGAAATAGTTTTATTTCTAAAAAAATTGACATTTACTATTATTTGATATAGTATTATGATAGTAAAATAATATTATAATGATAAAATATACTGTTATTCAACAATATTTTTTTTATGTGTGTGTCAGAACTCAATGTATAAGAAATTTCAAAATATTATTTATTTTTATGGTAACTGAATGTATGCACAGGCTCCATTTTATGAAATAATGTCATTATTTTATCATATCCCAAGCTATTTTTCGTTTAACGCCATCATTTTCTTGTTATATATTCTAGATCATTATCCCCATTACCATTCCTTTCCTTTTTCGTTATCTTTCCTTGCAAATTAGATCTCTTATGAATATCTAAACAGGCTTTTAAAATAAGAGGTATTAAAATGGTGTTGCAAATGAACTTCAAATAAAAACCACCTACATAAGAAAGAGAAAGATGTAAATAAGTGAAAAAGCAAATCAAGCAAGTACAACACTCAAAGAGAAAGATAGAAACTCATAACATTTCTAGACCTACAAAAGAAAATGAAAAAAAGAAAAGACAATGAGAGTTGAAAATAGCGATGCTTTATCCGGTGGGGGGAATAAAAAAGAAATAAGAAAACACTCAAGAAAATAAATAAACAAACACAACACTCTATTATTGACTCTGACCATCTCACTCCTCCTTTCCTCCCTCCCTATAGTTCCACACCATCTCCGAAGGGGGGAGGGCAATTGCCCCTAACCGCTCTGTGTTTTGATAAATGGTCCCGGCCTGTTGTTTTGTGATGGTGATAACATCCCCCCTTGATAGGAAGAAATGAGGTTTGGGCAGAGGGGAGGGGAGGGGAGGAGAGTTTTGATAAAAGATAAATAAAGGATCAACCTTCTTCGTGTCTCAACCGCTGCGATTAGTGCTAAATAAATATCAACTCAAGTGCTGTGTATCAACTGAGGAGCAAATTTTCGCGGCTATGCAACGCGATGGAAGTGATTGCTATCCTAATGTTGCTTTCTGCGAGCTGATTTGGCCGGTGGTTGTGCTTTTTGCTTGCTGGAGATTTCGGTATGCTCAGGCAGTCCACCCCTGCATTTATGCTAAGGTTCTCCCCATGATTTTAAGTGCTGTTATCGTGTAAATCAATCCGAACACGAAAGAGAATCACGCTCTCTAAGGTGAGGCTAAAACACTCCGGGTAAAAGTTTGAGAGAGAGCGAGGCACTGGCAGAGTATTGAATTAACTGAATTTTATGTCGTAAAATATTGCGGTTCATTCTGCGTACATTTTTGAAACTTGAACATTTTTTTAACTGACTAACATTTTTCTATATGATGGATTTTACATACTTAATTACTAAAATTAAATATATTTTTATTTAGGAAAAGTTATTAAAATTTCAAAGAAATTTATAGTCATAGGATTAAATTCTGAATCTTCCGTAACGAGAGAGCATTGTATGAGATATTGCTGTATTTTTTTCTTAAGATAAAATACATTGAAGAAATAAGTCTCTCAAATTGTCTTTGTAAATATAATCAATTTAGTTCAATTCAGGTTTATACGAATGGAATATATTTTTAGTTTAAAAGTAAAGTAAATTATTTCTAATTATCTGGAACTGAAAGAAATTCCTGATTTGTATATTTCACAAATATGCGAAGGTTCACAATATGCTCCACCAAAAGAAAAATGAACAACTGCCATAAAGCATAAATATAATCTCCGGTTGCACCTTAAACTCTATAATATAACGAAAATGTAGGATAAGTAATTAATTTCAGTTTACATAAACTTACAAAACATGGATGGAGAAAAAAATCATAGAAAAAAGGGAAAGAATTACGAAGAAATTATTACTATCTTTGGGTTTCATTTTTAATTTTTTTTTCAATTACATTATTTATTTAAAATGCTCATCATTTTATTATTATTATTTTTACCCATTGTATCTTAAAACATTATATCTGTTATCTTTATTTAGTAAATAAAAATCTTATGCTTTAGTTTTTCAGTGGTAATGTAAATTAAGTGCTGATTTAATCGTTTATTAAATCATAATAGTCTAGCAAAAAAAGGTTTTACGTCCAAAAGAATCCGTTTAATTTTTTATTCCTATTTTTTTAATGTTATAATTTTCAATTTTCAAAACAAAGAAAAAATCCAATTTTTCTCTATTTAATATTATTAGCGCTTATGGTTCTACATCTTCCAGTAAAGATTTTTTTAAAGCATGTCAAAATTAACAGTCATCAGAAACAACAAATTTCTTTCTCTCCTCAGTTTCACCAGAAATCACTTCATTTACTCTCCGCTGGAGGTAGCTAAAAATGTATCAAGTTTTAGTTAAATAATTTCTAATTTCTTTGCAGAAACAGTTATACGCCTCTAGAATTTTACAAAAGTTAATGTTATACCAATAATTTCCTCCTCCTCTCTCCACTTTTGCTTCTTTGCACACCAACTCTTCGTTTTCGAATCAAATTGCTTATCTCAACCTTTTTTCCTTTCTCTCATTTGACTGGAAAACATTCTATTTATTCTTGAGATTGCTCATGATTGATATTTAAAATCTGCATAGATAGTACTTGATTTATCTGAAAGTACAACTACACCCTAATGAAACGCTCTAGATATTTTGCAAAATCTTTATCTCTAACCGAAGAGCTTTTACCACGCTGCTCACCTTAGTACCTCCTTATTGAGCACAAATCTCTTCACTAAACAGAACTGCAAGCTTTAAATTTTACTTATCCTTTAATTTGCATTGGATGGACATTTGCGACATTTCTATATAGCTCTTGGCAAATATGAAGGTTGTAACTTATAAAGCGAGTCGGAAATTCAATAAAACCGTAGTCTACACCCAGTACATTTTGTGCACGCTATTTATTTACCTTTATACAATGTACAGATTTTTGTTGCAACTATCAAATCATTTATCTCAAACTTTTGCTGCTCGTCTGCATATTTCTCGCTTCGTTCCAGAGTGATTAGTCACTCGAGGAGGGCGCCAGAGGTACTTTGGAACCATCCACCCCGCATTGTTGAGCAAACATTCCTACCATCATCCTTTTCTCCTGCCAGTATTTGTAGGCTCTGACAGACAGACATTCCCGATATTTGTCGCCGTTCTTGCAACCTGCCAAGACAATCCCCCCCCTCACCCACTTGGCGCCACCATCCGTTAAGTGCTATCGTATTAGGGCCAGATTTTACCGTTCAGGTCGCACTCCCTCTGTAAGCCTGTCTCCCCTTTCTTTTCAGGGCTTCCTGGAAAGAATTTTTTTGTAGAAACTGAAGGATTCTGGTATTTCTTCACATAAAAGGAAACGCTTTTAACCTGGTGACAGGTATTCGGCAAATTGCTCAGTAGATTTGTTCTGAGTAGAAAGCTGAGTTTCGTTATCAACAGTTTTACTTTCGAAATATTTCAGAAATTCTTAAGCAAATATCGGCATCCTGTAGGCCTTTTCAAAGTGATAAGTTGAAATGCAGGAATGCGATCTGTGCTGAATTGTTGGTTTCAGAATAACAAACATTTTTAAATTGTGTAATCTTTTTTTGAAATGAATTTAACTGCACAAAACTTTGTATAATCACTGATGTGTGTGTGTGTGTGTGTGTGTGTGTGTGTGTGTGTGTGTGTGTGTTTATATAATCTTAATCAAGTTTATCACAAGATTTTTTTATTGCTACATCTTTTGCAATAATAGTCCAAATTGAAATTTTAAATGATTTTTTTTAAAAAAATTTCTGCTAAATGGTACTTACATTTCCTCATTTTATTAATACCCCAAATGCATCCATTGCTAGCTTAGTTTTTCAGCATGAATTAATGGGGAAATAAAATATAGCTAAATTGAAACACGCGCAGCTCTTAAACGCGAACTTTGAAATGACCTTTGAATGAAGTTTTTGCAATAGAATTTTTTTTAAATTTATTTCTGTACAGTTAAAAAAAATATATCATTTATAATTGCATGAATATTGATACGCTATATAGAAGGGGAAAAAATCCAGTTATTGATATTTACAACATTCTGGGACCGATAAGTAACACACATAATTTTGCACTCAATAACGAAAAACGCAATGCATAGCTATATGAAGGAAAATAGTAGTATTTTAATACTTTTCAGTATTATTGCCAGTCGTGTAGATGCATCGTTCGAGAGCCGAATCAATCTGAAAATCCGGATGTTATAAAACAACGTCGTCTCCAGCGCGGTTGACGTCAGAATCACATTTTGGACGTATGAGGATCCTCTACTTGGTTGCAAACAAATTAAAATTTGTAGGTGACAACGTTGAAGAGTAGGAGGTCGAAAACTTCTAAACAGAATCTCTGAAATTTTGTTCGGGTGAATCAAAAGCGTTTTAAGGAACCATATTTTCAAATGATCCTATTCCAAAACAAATTCTTCAACATGATTGGCAATAGTGCCAAAAAGTAATAAACTTTTACTACACTTATTTAAGTATCGTATTGTCATGCAATGATTTTTTTACTATCATGCGCTATATATTGATATACCCTCCTATTTTCGAAGCTATTGTGCTCTAATAATAGCAAATAATGAGTTTAAATGAATTTTATATCTTTTATCTAAATCCCTAAGATAATCTTTTGCATTTTTTAAGATTAGTTCGAAGTTTTAAGAAAAGATCGCTAAGAAAAGGTTTCTAAAATTTTATAAAATACAACCAAGAGTTGTTTGAGAACTGGTTATTTAATTCTCTGTATTAAATCTCCACGCAATTTTAAAATTGAAAAATAATAAAGAATAAGCACTAATGGAAAAGAAACAGGGTTTTAAAACTTTTATGCAATTTTTTAATTCCTTTTGGTAGTGCACACTCTTTCCATATGTGTTTATATATTTTGTTCAAATTTTCAATCGTTAATAAATTACTTTTTATTCATCCACTCAAGTTAAAATATATTTTTTAAAACTTGTAGTGGATGACACTTGATGTCAATTGATTTTTTCATTACTAAATCAATTTAAATGTTAATTTATTAAAAAAATAAAATAAATTTTTAATACTTTAAATAGAGTTTTAGCAGTTTGTAACGAAATTTGAAATCTACAGGCAGTAGCTCGATCGGTAAAATGCAAGATTTCAGTGTTTTCACGTGAAGGTGAAGAAATTGAGTTCAGTTTTTGCTAAAATCAATAATTTTTTGATAATATTTGGTTTAAATATACGTTTTAGCCAAATGATTTTCGAGATGGAATGAGCAGTTATGACTTAATGGTTAGAAGGAATAATTTTTCTCAAAAAATAAAATGAAAGAAATTTTAAGCTTTATATTCATTTTTGATTTCTCTCCTTAAAAAATTTGCCATCAATTGTTGGTCAATTTTACCTAACCTTCAAATTGGGCTACATATTGAGAAGGAAAATTGAAAATTGCAAGGAAATACGCTTTCTATTTTCCCACTTAATATTGGGATTCTATCATATGTATATACATATTTATATTAATGGTAATTAGTTAATAAAAAGTAACTAAAACAAAAAATTTCTTTGTTGACCTAACTAGAAATCTTTTTCATGTAGAGGAACACCACTTTATAAGCTAATACCACTCATTTTTTTTTCAAAAAATTGAAGGATGGAGCATTAATTATTCAATATGTATACATATATTTTAGATAATGAAGTTTAGTTTATCGTAAATATTAATATATACATTAAGTTATTTTTGATGATTTGAAATATCTTATTCGAGTGGCTCTGTTTAACTTAATCCCATTAATTTTTATTTTATTTTCATTAATCTCTTTATTTGTATGCGATAATATATGATCAGAAAAGTATTAATTTTTAACACTCAATTTTCTTAACCTAGGCTTCTTAAGCTTTTCTTCCATTCCCAAGTGAGTACGTGCAAATTTATCAAGAGTTTGCTGAAGGTTAACAAAACATTCTTGTTTGTTTAATCTGTTGCATTCTGCAATTTTAATAAGTATCATTGATACGGAATGCCATTTTGATTCCAAACAATTCACTAAAATATGAGAATTAAATATGTTCAACCCAAAAATTTTTCATTTATGATTTTCTCATACTAATTACTTAGATAAACAGAATACATATTTGAATATATACATATATATAACGATCTAGTGAAAAAGAAGAATAACGAAAAAGTTTTAGATAATTATCAAATGATTTTTTTTGTACAAAATTCATTTCTTTTATATGAAATAGCTACACTCCATCTGATTTGGAGATAGGTCACAAAATTAATTTTATTTATTCCAATGTCCATCTAAAAAATAAATTTTTTGAAATGCTGCACTTTTGGAATAAGTCGGGGATCTTTGAGAAATCCTTTCGAAAAACTTTAATACTTAATGTTTCAATTACGTTTGATTTATTATTATTTTTATTTTTTTATCTAATTTTAAAAATATGACAGATAGCCAAATAATTCTTCATGAACGTTTGAATTTATGAATTCTGGCTTCTCCTCCATTTTTCTATAGTATTAAAATTTAATTTTTTTTTAAATTTCAGATTTTCCCTAGAGTTAAGTACGCTTCACAAGAGATTGTGCATTGGGAACTAATGTTTGTGTCAGCAGAGCATTTTGTAAAATTCGATTATGATTTCAAAAACAAAAAGAGATGATAAAAAATGGAATATTTTTATTAAATTTATAATATCTTGTCATAATGTCTTCATAACGTCTTGTATATATTCTACAAAAAATACACATAACAAATTGAGGACATAATTCAAAAGAAGTTTTATCTAATTATTGTCAATTAACAGTATGTATGGTTTTCTTCCCATAAAATATAAAGAAGATTTCCTTCCAGTAAAATATAAACATTTTAGGAAAGTTTGTCAATATTCAAAAAAAAAAAAAAAAAGATAAAAGCAAAGAGCTTACAATAATAATCCATAAATTTTGTATTAAGTATCTTTACATGATGAAAATAAATCATATGATTACAAGCATCAAAACAATTTTTCAAATGAGCATTACTTTAATTTTATTTTCAACATTGAGCTACTTGAGAACTTAAATTATCCAAAGAAATAAAAAAAAATTAAAATATTTTTTTACAACACATTATTTTACAAATAATTTTTATTATTAACAATTTTTATGCAAATTTTTTGAAATAATTTTTATTATTAACTACTTTTAAGCAAATTATATTTTTCTTCTTTTGTATCCTGGATGATTCTTTTGTAACTAGATGATTTGATAACTTGATGTTTATAATTTATTGAACACGTGATTCCATATTGCAAAAACGATGTTACATTGCAAATTATTTTGATTTTATTTCGAAGTCTGCAGTTTCAAAATAGCTCATCGTTCGACTCACTCGTAAAATGTGCAAGCAGCAAGAAGGGCGGCTGTCTTCGAGAATGGATGAATGAGCTGAATGTATATAGAGTACGGGAAGCGAATTCTTCCGGAAACTTTTCATCTTTACTCACCTGTTCGTCGCCGATGACTCTTCGCAGAAAATTCTTCCACCCCCTGCGTCCACACCAGTCACTCTCCATCCGTTTTTCACCTCCTGGAACTCAGGAATACACAGAACGGGTGGCAGCGTCTGGGGAAGTCATTACTCGGCACTCCTTAGTACACAGTGCTGAAACTCATAGTACTTGATTATTTGCAGTTACTTGATAGTAATTGACTTTCAACTTAAAAAAATATACTCTCATAAAGGTTTAATTTTGTAAATTAAAAAAAGTAGCAGGCGTTTTGTTTTGGATTTTGATTTACCAGAAGCAATAAGAACATTGTTCAGCATATGTGATATACAATACAATTCTAAAAGAAGTAGAGTTTCAAAATCAACGAAATCAATTCTATTAGTGTAGTAAAAAGCAGGATTTTTTTTTCTCATCTTAACTATTTTATTGCTTTAGTTATTATTAATTGTTTAGTTTGTTATTATAAGCTGTATGAAATTTTGAAATTTTCAACAATTACCCAGAAATAATGACTATATGGAACTTCTCTCATGGAGGCAAGCTTCAATTACATGTTTAGAATAGAAACTATTCCTTGTAATTCATGTTCGGAACATTTTAAAATAGCGAATTCTTTTCAACAATATTGTATATTTAAAAACTCTGAAATCAGGAAATGGATAACAGATCGATTATAAAATATCAATTTACATTCACGACATAATTGGAATTAAATAAAAATGTGTGTAAAGAAGTGATTATAATATTTACATTGCCACTCTTCTAAAGGATACATTTGTGGGTATGCGTGTATATTTGCCTCTCAGGCAAATTTTTCGATATTGTAGCTATGTAATTTGATAAAAAGTTAGTCTTAATGATGAACTCAATTCACGTCGAATAAAAAAAATCCAAAATTCAGTGTAGAATTTTTTAAGGTATGCGCCTATGTTCGTAATTAATTTTTTTTAATTCTAGAAAAATTATAATATTTTTGAATAAAATAGATAGTAAAAAATCTCAACGAAATCAATATATACCAATTAAGTTTCAAAGTTTCTACTTTTAAAAATTAGGGGGGTTTTTTTGTGTAAAAAGAAATAAAAACAAATTCCTTGTAGTTTAAAAGGATATTAAATGATTTGCTCAAAATCTTGCAGATAATATATTTCTAAGTTTCGGAAATGAAAAATGAGTTCCATCCCTTCTACTGAATCTTTAAACATAGATAAAGGGGGTTGATGAATAACATAAAATTTACATTTTTACCCATTGTAAAATAATAAAACAACTATAGATTTTTTTAAATAATGCTTATTTTTTTAGTTCAGGAACTGTTGAGCATACAGAGAAAGTATTATATAAAATTTGGATAAGAATTAATTATGATGTATTAATTTGTGATGTTTTTTAGTTAGAAAATTCTACCAAGATGTGTCATTGGATAAAATCATGTTTAAAAATTTAAGATAGTACTTTAAGATATATTAGGAAAATACAGATATTAAGTTAACTTTCCCAAAGAAAAGGCTTAGAAATAAAATTGAAGCAGTTTTATAAAGAAGATTATTAAGAAATTAAGAATATTTAACAAAATGTTTCATATTTCGGTCCAAAAAATGATCTTACAATGTAGCCTTTCGAATGTAAATATTTAACTTAATATTTTGTGTTATCTTCGATAATTTTCCAAACCTACAATTTCAACATAGAGTCTTTCTAATCTCTGTAGAAAACAAATGAAGAAAACATACATTTATCTTTCTAAAGAAATTTTTTTGTTACTTCAGACAGAGTTAATTGGATTCTTAGATATTTTAAAAATAATATTAACATTGATAAAAAAAATCTTTGAGAATAAAAATTACAAATACTGCATCAGTCATTTTAATTTCATTTTTTTTTCAATTTGAGCTTATTATTCAAATATTTCACTCTAATGTAAAATAAGGGTGAATAAAACATCAGCATTAATTTTAATTATTGAAGTTGACTATCAATTTCGCCCTTCTGACCATTTTAAGGATCTTTCATAATATAAGATCTGCGAAAAAGTTTTGGAATTTGTAGCTGTAAACAATATCTGTCGATCAGAATAAAAAAAACAGACCCTCTTTTAATTTTGCTTTTGTTTTAAAATTATATCTTGAAGGTAAATGAACGCCATAGAAGTTTAAAAACAATTTCCCATTCTGCATTTTCTTAATATATCACTTTATACGAATTCTTTACCAAGTATAAATAGACAAAATTTTCAATTTAAAAAAGGGATGAAAAGGCTTAGAAATGTATAAAATGTTCTCTGTTCGATTAATATTAATAGTTAAAAAAACATTATTTTTTTAAAAAAAATATTTCGATTCAATAAAAACTTTTGTTAGAATTTTTTGTAATGTTTTGTTGGAATAGTTTTTGTATCAAAATCTGTAGCTTAGTTTCTAGTATTATAATCTCTTAAATTCAGTTTTAAAGATAAAAATGAGAAAAAAAATACCTAATTAGCAATAAAAATCTTTCATCTCTATCCTTCAAATGTTCACTTGTATGATGCTCAAATTTGCTTCTATTTTTCAAACATTAAAATACAAAATCTGCTGTCCGCTTCTATTTGCCACGTGACATCGACCATCATCTTGTTACGCAATACTAAAAAATCTAAAAATATTAACGTACTTACACAGCAATTTATGTTGAACACAGTTTTTAAATCACAAAAGTTGAACTGACATGGTGGGGAGGGCAGATTTTCTTTATTATGACTTATGATTCAATTGCGGTATCGCAATAAAAAAGTAATTATGCAATGAGTTTCATTAATTTACATATTTGCAGTCGGAATTTTTTTCACTATTCTAGTTGATTTCTCAACCCTTTCCTGGAGTCCTGCACCCCGTGTGTCTAAAGAAAATCATTGTAATTCATTATCTCTAAAAATTGTATTGGAAATAATATAAGAATTTATCTTACTCACGTCTTTTAATGTTTTATTTAATCTTAAGTCTAAAACTTCTTTTTTGAGGGCTAAAATACAAGTTTAATCGAGTTTTATTTTTGCATATTCTTATATAATATGAGAATAACATAAAAAAAACTTCTAACGCAATTAGCGTCCTATAATAATGAAAAAATGAAGCGTAGGAATTTGTAAAATTATTAAGGAATGAATCACATAACTTGTTCTGGTCTGGACTAATAATTCTCTTCACCAGCACCACCAGTGCCTGTAAAATTATTTGTTAATTTTTTTTAATAATGTGAAACTTTTAAACTAGTATAGTGTTTAAATTTAAAATATTTTTCATTTAATTATTTCTAATCTATAAAGTCTGAATTACTATGAATATTTTAGGAATTTGTCATCTATATTATTTCAACACACTACCAGACGATGTAGTCGATACTGAGATGGAAGTTAATTAAGTTCAGTGTGGTAAAGGAATTCCATTTTTAAGAACGATCTAATTGTGCGTAATATTGATAAAATATTATGTAATATGAAATATAATAATTGCCAAATTAAAAAAAAGTGTATAATATCTGAATATCAAAATTACTTACATTTCAAATCAACAATGGATATTTCGATGCATTTACATGATTTTATCAAGGATGGATATATCCTTGAATTTAAAAGGCTCAATTCAATTATTTATTAACTTTAAGGGTATTATTGGAAATTCTTGAATGATTTCAAATCTAAATTTTCCTATTGCTCGATATCCTGTATTTATGCTGAAAATTAAATTTATTTCATATCAATTACTTTTAAATAATTTGAGTCACATTCATCGCTTTTTAACAGAATATCGGTTGACTTTCTCAATTTGAACCACTATTGGCATAAGTTGCGCTGTTCAGGATAAGATAAACAGATTTGCTACTGCTTTTGCCTCAAACGATAAGCGTGACATTTTGTTTGTTTTTGTAAGTGATCAATATTCTATTGACAACCGACCGCTTGACATTCCTAGGAAAGAAAAAATATAGATTCCACTATGCTTAGACTTTTTAGTCAGGACTTCATAATCGATCTCTTAGGAGATATTTGGACTTCAACATCTTTACTACAATGTGAGAATTACTTAATTAGTGTAATTTTTCAGCATAGAACCTCTCTTGAATCATTTCCCTAAAATTGGCTACTTATTTTAAACCAAAATTTATCGCATTATTTCACCATTGCAGTTTGAAATGACTGGAAAATAATTTGAATGCTAAAAACAAACGTAGAAATGAAAAATAGTTTAAAGATTTATTTACGATTGTAATACGGATAATGATTGAGAAAAAAAAAACTTTAAAAAATATTTAGATTATAGTTAGACAAAATAACTAGATTATTGATACCAAAATGAAATTGAAAATGAATTATTTATTGAGTATTGATGATTAATGAGCAATAAAAGAAACCTCTGATAAAATCAAATAGTTTAACTTTTAATAAACAGTGGAATATTTTTATAATTTTTGAGTAGCTAAAATAATTCTGCAATTTAATGATGAATAAAAATTTGTAGAAGTTATTCATCTTTTACAAAGTTATTTGTAAAAGATGAATAAAATGTGTAAAAGTTAAAGAAATACCTGAGAAAATTAGTTGCTTTTAAAGTTATTAATAATCTATGAAGTATACAATCATATAAATACAAAACGCATGTGCTGTATAATATCGCTATTCTAGCTTTAAAAAAAGTAAAATGAAAACACTATTCACATTTAGAATATTTCTCCACTGAAAGAGGAAAGACATTCACAGCGATTATTCACATCCTTTTAATACTTTAATTCTGCTTTTTTTAAATTTCAAATATTCTACCGATCTCTGGAAAGGATTGGCGGATTGGAAACGGATTACTTTATTGATCACGTCGCCGCTCAACAATTCTTCGATATCAACAGAACCTTCCCGAGCACTAAATCACGTAACTGGAATGCCTCCGGGAAACAATGGGCGGCAGGGGATGTTATCCAAATCTATTCTTTTCGACTTCAAAAGCGGCATATATCAAAAGAGAAGTGCAAATGTCATGTCATGGCACAACTGAAATCCGAATTAAACGAGTTGCTTGTGACGGAAGGTGGAGAAAAAATGCACCGGAGGAAGGTTTCGAGACACTTCTTCTAAAGATGTGATGAGGTTGGCCTCCTTAATTGTTTTTATTGTGCGATTATGGCATTGTGTTTGAACAGGTGAAAATGCTGTTTTTCCTTTCATCTTGAGTTTTCATTATTTGCGATAAATTTTTTAAAAAGAATTAAAACAGTTAGAAAGAATTATTGAGTTATTTTTAACCACTTGCATTAGAAAGACATGCCATTCCCGTCTAGATGCTTCTTTCGTTAACGAATGAGCTGTACACGTCAGCAAGTGATCGCCCGAGAAGTAAAATTGATGTTCGCGACTCGTTGACTAATTTTACTTGCTGGAACACAGTTTACAGGAAACTTAAGTTGAATATTAATTAACTTAGATTATGTGAATCTTCTTCGATTTTCATTAGGTATCGGATATTTTGTGTGATCTGGCTGCCAGGTTATAATATTTGATTTGGTACGTTCTCTTGTGAATTTCTTGCTACCTCAAAAAGCTAAGAAATGCATCGTCTGTATCAGGTCACTGATATAATGTCGAAAAAATTAGAAACATAATAAAAAATGAATCTCGAAATATTTCCTTATTTTCATTTATTTAGTTGCACCGTTTTGTACAGCAATTGAGAGAGGTTTGAGAAAGAAGGAGACTCACTGCACTTCTTCCGCTTACTTACAGATGAAACTTCGTTTTATGTACAACGATTGCTCATGTGTATGTAATTATCAACCTTATGACAATGTAAGAAAGTTAGTATACTTAAGGAACAGTCTAGTCATGGGAAGCTCGTTTAATGTTAAAAGAAATCACAATCAACGTCTATACAAGTAGTCTCTCACTTTTATTTCATAAACATTACTTGCTTATTAGTGGTATTTCGCTTTACGCTTTGATGACTTCAACAACCTCTTATCACGCTTTTGTATTTGACGCCCTGCATGAGCCTCTTCATCGTCCGAAATGCGGGTGGCGCGATTTCTGCGGGGCTGTTGTAAAGCACTTCAAGCATTCTTCTATTTTTAAAACTTTTAAATGTTAAAACGCTTTGTAAATGTTTACTTATTTGAGCGTTTATTTTTGTTCGTTCTGTTGGGGTGAAAAACAGAGGAAAAACTGAAATTTTTGCGAACTGGAGAGGACAGCGAAATAGTTCAGATCACTTCACCCTTGAACCTCCCCTTGTACTCATTTGTCAAATTTGAGGTATCAATTACTTCCCCCCCCCAAAAAAAAGCGGCCTTAATGCTGCATTGTCTAAATATTTTTCAAGAATGCTTTATAAAATTACTTCAACTCGATAGCATTTAAGTAAAAAATAACACTGCGTATTTTTGTTCCACGTTTCAATCTAGTAATACGTATATGAATAAGTAAAATATCGCCATTTTTTATGAATTGGTGTATTTTTAACCATTTTTGATACAAAAACACATGAACGGGGAAAACTCTACGACTTCAAACGTAAAGATTACTCTGAATTATAGAATGTCTTTAAATATATCTTAATCATAAGCATAAAAGAAGTGGATTTCGTTACATAAAGTGGACTTCGTTCGACATAAAGAAGTGGATTTCGTTACTTTAATTTTACTTAGCTTAAGCTTTTAATTAGGCACAAATATGTATAGAATCTAAAGAATGTACCTCGCGAAGGAAATTAGAGATTAAAGTGTTTTTTAATATTTCTGTTGTTGAAAATTCTCGTAACATGCTCACCAAACTGTTCAGTGACCAGAGTGGTCACGGATGCGGATGTATGAAACGTCCTTCTGTTCTGTCTTATACATACGACCACTGGATAGGAATAAGCAAACTATGTAGTCTAAATTGATACAGAAGCTAACTGAAAAGTAGAAGTTTACATAATTTTTATTTTTAATATCTTTTTCTTACTAATTTTAAGCTAAAGGAAAGATATTAGAAGGGATAACTTTATAAATCATTTACAACAGTCTCATTGCTTGCGTTTAAAAGTGATTCTCTTTTATAAGGACTTTGATATTGCATTTGGTTACTTTAGGATTTAGGGTAAGAGACACGTTTTCGGAAATATTTCGCTAAGCTTATGCTGATAAAGAATATTTTATCCCCCCCCAAATGCTAAATCTTAAAATGTGGTGGGTGAAATGTAACGATTGATACGCATAATAAACGTATCTTATCGTATTTTGTTCGATTCTTTTTTCTTTTTTTCCTTTTTTTTTTGACTTAGTAAATTCCATTTCAATTACAAAAGAAAAAAAATTATAATGGAATCTGCTATGCATATTTCAATGTATCGTGTCAGAACATAATTTCTTCAATGGTCAAGCACCACGTGCTCGTTCGAGTTAAGTTATATTTTTATTAATTATTCATTGAATAAGTCACTTTAGCATTGCAAACGATCCAAAACACTTTGTCTCGTATTTATTGTTTAAAAAAATATCACATTTCCTATTTCATTTCATTTCATATAATCTCGAGCTCAAAATGACATTTTTCTAGGTTTTATTTGTATTAGTCAATAACTTTTTTAAAATCAGAGCTGATTTTTTGAGATGCTCTTGCAGATAATAAAATTTCAATTTTTCATCTACGGATTTTTGTTGACGCCAAAAACCTTATCCCAAAACAACATCATGTACCGACATGATAAAAAAAAACCCTGTTGATATGGTCATTCCAAGGTCTTCTTGTGTACTTTCTAATTAAAGTAAATTTGTGTTTTAGACTCATTTTTCCCGAAAAGATTGAAACCAAAATTTGAAACAGAATTGCAATTTTAGTCACAAATTCACGCATCAAATTTTATGTCTTAAAGCTCTTGCCTTTTTGAGTTATCGTCCTTTTGAAAGTACAAACCAAAAGACATTCAAACCTTTGCTGGAATCAACTCAGAATTCAATAGATGTCTACAATAGGGATGTTAAATCTGCATGTCGAATTTCATTCTGGTTTCATTTTCATTTCTGGTTTGCAGTTCTCTTGTAAACTAGATCGAATAACCGGACACGTAAACTTCCTCTGAATAGATTTTTTAAAAAATTATTTAAAAATCTAAAAATTGAGTGTAAAGACCATTTACCGAATTACATCCGTCTAGCTCCAAGCGTTTCTGAGTTATATTTGTCACAGAGAAACAGACATTTTTCAGCTAAATATTTTTTGAACTCACTGAAATAAAAAATTGTGAATTTTACCAAAGTCTCAAGTTCATATTTTTAAGGTAACAATACTCTACCTATAATTCGTATACTAGAAAGTAAAAAGTTCAAAAAAAGTATGCGTGCATTAGAAGCTTTTTCTTTAAATTCTACATTAGATTAAAGCAGAAAAATATTTCAAAGCTGTTCAGTGAATATTAAATAAAAGCAAAACTGATTTATTATGATTATTTAATTCCCAATAAGTAGTTTCGATTAGCAACCCACTTCAGCGCGTAAAGGAGGTGGCGAATCCCACTTCCCGCACTGATGTCAAGATCCTTAGTTTAAACATTGTTCTCTGCAACTATCTTCCGCATGAATTAAGCTTTAAAATATATATTAAATGCGGCGCATATTCATAAATAAAAAGCAGCATTTTAGTCAAACAAAAGTGCCCTTGAAAGTGAGTTTACGTGATTGATCAGCTGGAACATATTTCTTAGTTCAATTTTTTTTAAAAATTGCTATGATCCAATTGCTTCATTTCACGCCGTTTCGCGAGCTATTGATTCTTTGATTTACGGCTTCCCTTTGTCGCCGAGTTCAACAAGCTGGAATGCTTGACCCTGTTTTATAGAATTTCCTTGCTTAAACTGGAAATAAATAAACAAATAAAACAAGCTCCAGCAAAGCAAGACATACCCAGATAAGGGAACCCGCGAGAGATACCTCACACAACGACCTTAAGGTAATAAAAACTCAACAGGTAGGAGGGACCAAGTGATAGTAGATACATAAAACCCTGGAAAATTCCTTTCCGCGAAGGATGAGCAACTAAATACCGTGGGTCTGCGAGAACAATAACATCATAAACTTGAGCAATGGCGACCAGTCTTTGACCAGACTGTCTCCATAATCTGTCAGCAAAATCCAACCACCGCTTGTTCAGCAGGCCTGGTGCCCACCAGCAAACAAAGAGCAGGGGGTTGGCGCCTGTTGTCCTTCTATCGCATACTTAATTGGGGGTGGACCACGGAGGCACCTGAAGACTCAACATGTCACCCCCTGTCAACAATCTTCTTCATCACTGTCCGAAAATGTCGCCATCATCGCAAAGTTTCCGTTTTCTTCCTCGAGGAAGGCTCCCTTGTTTACTCAGGGGTTGTTTGTTTTCTCCCCCCCCTTTTTCCAGTACTGGGAAATGGGGCTATAAATTTTCGTTTAAGTTTCTATCGCAATGGAATTTGTCATCGATGGCTACAATAATTTAGTAAGTGAATGCTCACGAATCTAACCTGCCCTCTTAATTTTTTAGATATAATTTTATTACCTTTGCCAATGCCAATTTCAAAAAAAAAAAAAATTCTATGGATAATTTTTTAGTAGATCCATTTATAATAAAAAATAAATTTAAAAAAAATTATCATATTTTTATCTAAAATTTATCTAAATTTATCATATTTTTATCTAACATTTAAAATTATCATAAAAAAATTATCAAAGACTTTCGCAAAATACAATCTTTCGGGTAGGAGAAATGTGTAAATAAGCAAATAAAAATTTCAAAACAATTATGGTAATTTCTTTAAAGTTTTTGGAGTATAAAATGGCCAGAAACATTTTCATAATACTTATGTATAAATGAGAAACTAAAAGGAGCAATGCATCTTAGGTATCAGTTATTCTAAATAGAGCGCTGTAATATAGTGTGTGAAAAATAATAGCGCTTCAATGTAACGATAGGGTGACTATAGAACTTTCTTTGCTTCCACGACATTTATCTTTCATATGTCAACCATACTACTAAAATTTTAATATGAGATTAGTATAAATTTATAATTCGTTATACAAATGTATTTATGTGCTTAATACTCTACCCGAGATAATTCGACAAATGCATTAATAGATATATTGAGTAATAACAAACTGACTACTCCTGTCCGCCGGAAGGCACTCGGAAAAATATGAATGACCGGAACCGAGCACTGGAGAGAACTGGGGTTGAGTTCTAAAGGTCATCATTGGTTACGGTACAGGCCTTCCCATAGGAAATACGTCCCGTCATTGATGGGAGGATTCATACCTCCAACTTTTCGTGTACCCATAGTGTGGTGAGAACCAACCACCACGCCGGAAGCTTCTCATTCTCCATTACGAGCCCCCCCCCCCGAGATAGATATATTAAGTAAATATCATAACTGATTCTAGAAACATCTGAGGTGGGAATGAATTTAAGGGATTTTTGTTTGATTGTACAAATAATTATTTGATTTTGTAAATTTTAACACAGTCTCTCTAAGATCACCCTGTTTCCAAAGAGTTTATTAATTTTACATTTTTCGATTACGTGGACATACGATGTTCATATTTTACCTGTTATAAATGAATCTAAACTTGTTAAGCTTCTAACAGTGATACACCCCAAAAAATTACTATTTCATTATTTGAACTGAAATGGATTTTTGTCAGATGCTCGGGAATACCGAAATGGAGATCAATATAACGAAAGAAAATCAAAATCTGACCTTAATATTCATTCTTTAAACAAATTGCATCACCTCTTAATGCAATACAAACTCAAGCATGAAACCTTTCAGGTTCACTGGATTAAAGGTGTAGTGGTGAGGATAAGAATGATATAAATATGCCAATTTAAAATTTATTGCTTTCAACAGCATTCATTCAAATGCCACTCTAGATTATCTGATTAAATATGATTTCGGTTGTTAAATGATCCAACACATTAATTCATTAATTACTAATTATTAATTGCGAATATATTCATAGGAAGTTCTGAGCGAACTGAAATCGCTACTTTCGTTCCAAGGAATCCAACTCTCGACTTTCTTCAGATTATTGGATTATTTGCACACATCCACCCTAACTTATTAGCATGCAGAAGGATTTAATCATCTTGTCATAACGCTTGGCGTTTACACTCCAGGCGTTACGCAACGTTCCTTCGAGACCATCCATTGCCCATTTTCAAAATCGGTAGGAGGAGAGCCCAGCAGACACGAATGGGCCCAAGATAATAACCTTCGCTGCCCTCGCCAAAGAAAGAGAGAATAAAAATAACAAAATAGAAACAAAAAATAAGATTAAATCATTAATTACACCCCTAAAGAGCTGCGCTTTTAGCAAACAAAATCACCGGCAAGCCGTTTCATCACTCGGCTCACACCTCATCCTGTTCATCGCTCACATCGGAGGAGGGTGGAAGGCCTCATCAGAATGCCGGGCCTAATGCTCCAGAAAATCTCTAACCTTTTGCAGCCTCTTCCTCCATTGATTAATGAGCCGCGGCCGGGCCGGCGGAGATTCGCGTTAGGAGCCGGGCCAGTAATTAATGGGACCTTTTTAGCCTCGGAGTTAAAATGATGCAGTGTTTAGCTTTATGAATGTGCAATCAATCGATGGATGGCTCATCGGTTCGAAGTAGAGGCGACTCGTCAGGAGCCATCCACCATTACTCATGTGTTTTTTAACCTTATTTAGTTTAAATAGCACCACAAGGCAAACACTGTCCCTGCATTTCTTGCTTTCTAAAGATTTTTCCCAACCATCAAATAAATTGGACACCACATTTCACGTCTTTCAACGCTGTTTAACTGGAATAGCACTACGAGACTAGCACTGACCTCGTACTTCTTTTTCCCCTAACGGTTATTTTCAGACCTTCAGAATGAAATTCTGGCGGTGAGCAATTAATATTGCTGGTGATACCATCATATTTTATGAGTTTTTTTATGTTTTAGCTTGAAAAACTCTAAAATAGAAATATGCTCTTGTATTTCTGACTCTCTAAAGATGATTTCCTGACCACCAGAATTAAATACTGTTTTATTATTTAATCTTTTTACCTTAAATGGAAATTTCTAGAAAATTACATCTATATGAAGGAATCTTCGTTCATAATTGAGATTGTGGTTACCACGAGACAAAATTTTGAATTTGGAGGTCAACTGATGATAGGTTCGAAGCCTACTTTCCCAAAATAGGCTTTCCCATAGGCCGCAATGTCTTGTGGTAAGTTATTAACCTCTGGGAATGATGATTCCATGTTCGAATCTCGATTCCCCTAAAACTTCGCCGTGCATGCGGCAGGTGCACGTTACATTTGATGTCAACATACTCCCGCTTTTACTGCTTAGAAAGCACATATACATTGTTTCTGATTTATTTCCAAGATTAAAAAATTAGCCTATAATACACCAGAGTATTCCTGAATAGAATTCTCAGTATTAGTGATAATGACGTGTTTCGTTTTTGAAGAGCTTCTCTGAACTTTTACCGGAGGCGAGGAATTACATTGTCTAGATATACACTGATTAGATTGTTGGTTTTTTATTTTGCGTAACGAATCGTTTCGAGAGGGAGGGGGAACCTGGTTACAACAAATATTTATGAATTAATTGCATTTAAGATTGCTGAAGAATGTAAACAATGACTAATGTGATTAATGGGAACATTTTGCTGTGTATTTATTAAGAATAGTTTTAGAATACGCTGTTTAACGAATTCCGGATCCCGTTCAAACCAGCGACAAATTGCACAATAGGGTTCGTTTCCTTTTTTAGTCAGACTTGATTTCAGAATTATTAAAATTTGACCAGATATATTGAAAAATCAGTTTAAACTAATCCTTGATCCAGAGAAATTGCTTTATTTTCTTTAAACGAGTAGGAATATTTGTAAAAAGAGTTCGTTATAAGAGAGACATCACGATTTAAGAGATACGAATTTGACTTTTTCTTTTGATGCTAAGTGAATTTCATTGAACTTCTCATTACTTTCAACACTTTGTAACAGGGATTGCCTATTTTATTCATTCACCATACGACTGAATCTTCCGCTTATTTCAAATAATTAATTGTAGAAATATTAAATATTCGATAATAAAATTAAATTTTAAATGTTTCTAATTGTTAATTTCTACATGTGAGCCTGAATGAGTGAAAAATCAGTAAAACTAATCGAATATTTTTTGCATGAAATGAAATTGTTAATGAATTTATTAATTCCCCATATATTTGTCTCGTTGTTGTAAAAAGACTAACTCGTTAATTTTTGCTCAGCTCCACAGTTTCTTTTTTGTATATACCACCTGTAAGATCTAAGTCTATACCACTACTCCCGGTGATGCGAGAAAAAAAAGGGAGGGGGCATAGAAGTTTCTTATACAATCATAAAAGGACGTAACAAAAGAAACAGAAGAAAATTATGTTTCTTTCTTCACAATATCAAATATATATAGGAAAAAACAACATTCCTGAGCACCATTGGTTTCTTCTCCGTATATATTAATGCGATTCTTCCAAAATATTAATGCGATTCTTTATTCCAATTTTTTTTGTGTTACAAGGGTAAAAGGTATTGTAACTAATGAAAAATATGAACACGAGATTTTGACATTTCAGATTTCCTGGAGTTTGAAGAGCACATTTTTGGAATTATATCTTTCTATTTGAGAAGACGCTCAATTAAAAACATTTGGAGCGAAACGGATGAAATTCAGTGAGGGTTGCTTATACAAAATTTGCTAATTTTCAGCAAATTTTGGATGAAATTTATTCAGAGAAAAATCGATTATGCGGATATAAATGTGAGAGTTTCACCAAATCAAAAAAAAATAAATGTTAAGACTTTTTAGATAGTGGTGGTTTTAGTGCGATGTGTCTAGGTTTTTTTAAAAAAAATATTTACGAGTTCATTTTGAAAATTAAGATTAAAAGGAAGCAAAGGAAGGATGAATAGACTTCTTTAAAAAATAAAAGAATTTGTTTAAAGTTAAATGGAAAAAAATACAAGGGGGAGTATTTACATGAGAATAGAAAATGGATTAAAATATAGAGATATGAAAGAAACAGAAAGTTAGATAATTCCCTCTAGGAGGACGTTAAAAATCTAAAAAAAAGTACATAATGTGACTGAAACATAACACGTATTCAGCGAGCAGGAAAGCTCAAAAGCGCAAAACGTCTTTAATGAACGAAGATTAAAAGGTCTCTGCCTGAATATCAATTGTGTCGGTGTTTCGGAAGCTCGGTAGATGGAGTTGTTCTTGAATGCTGTATTAATTAAAATTATCATCCTATGTGAAATTATCTAACCTTTTAGAATACGTCCCACAATCGGACGAACGAATCAAATGATGGTAATACAAAATGGTTCTTTGGGATATCCCATATAAATTAACACGATAACTTCAAAAGAAAATGATCTAGATGGATAACATTCGGTATAAAGTTTTAACATCTAAAGTGTCTATATGTGCAAAATTAGCAGTTAAATACGTTGACTGTCTCTCTGTCTACACATTTAAACGCTTGGAAATGATCAAAATACAATGACTTAAATATAAGCAATTCAGTACGAGATTTTGTGATTACGATTTCTTTATTTTGATTAATTTGATCAGTGTATAAATTTTAGTTTATTTTTGATAGCCAAAATTTGATTTCAATCAAATTAAAACAAGTGCCTAAAATACAGATTCGGTTTACTGATCCACTGCCACCAGCAATTAATCAACCAAAGAAAATTCGATAATTTCCCATGTTAGTGGGCTCACTTCCAGCTATTGTTTACCAATGGCTTTGATAAGACACAAGTACATTTGCTTGAGGGTATGTCAGAATGTTTTGTAAGGATGGCTCTTGCTTGTTTGGATAGAGAGCAATGAAAAGAAATTTTGTTCAAAATGCTCATTCAATATACTCATACATATTTTATTTATTCTGAAAATTTATATTCCAGTTATTGTCAGGTCTGAAATGTTTAGAATGTTCGGGAGATAAAATTTACCCCCCCCCATTTGTAAACAAAGTCAAGAATAACAAGAATATTTAAATGTGTTTCAAAATATAAGGACATCGATTTCAAAATGTGTGTACTATACTTTATTTCTTCTTCATCGGAATGGAATCTTTCAAAATTTGATTTATGGGAACACTGATTGTAATTACTGCTTCGAATTTTCTGGAAAAACACGGATTGCGTCAGGGGTATTGTTAAATGGGAATTGCATCACTCCTTTATAAAAATGTCATGCGCCACCATTTATTCGAAAGCAAGGAGTCATTTCATTTAATAGGGATAAGTAATTGTTTTTTCTTTTCTTTTTTTTTTAAATCCGAGGAAGATAATTCTCTGATTTTGTATGCAGCATGCATGGATGCTACCGTCACTTGAAGTCTCTACTCTAACGATTCATTCATTCATTGCAATTTTTATCGTGATGACGCTGCCACGCACTTGATTTACTGTGCAATAAATATACACATAAAGATCAGAGGAGCACAAGTGTTACCTAATCCAAGATCTGTGCTATGAGCTTTATCATTTATGTATTCAAGGTATAACTGACTGTAGGCGCTATTAATCCTGTGATAGCCACCGTTCGAATGTTTTGAGTTCCGATTTGGAAGCATAGTGATTAATTTTCATTTGAGAGTGTAGGCATTCTTCTGCTTTGAATTAATATACAGTTTTTAAACTCTGATAAATTTTTCAGGGAGATTTATTTTTAATTGGGCATGATTATCTAATCTGTAGTACACTTTTATACATTTTAGATTATTTTTAAAAATAACGTTTGGCTTTTTTTAGTTTTTCGAGTAGAATTTAATCAATTTCAATGCTGTATGCAGAAAGAGCATATAATAGCTTTCTAAAACAAAGTTCTCTTGCAATTTCTTTCGCATAATATTTAATAAAAAAATGCGTATCTCAAAATGAGAATTAGAGAAATTGTTTCTAAATGCAGTTATTGGATCTTCAATTGATATTCTAAACTCATTTTTTAAAATCACTTTTAAATAATTTTTATAAATTTTCTTAGTTTTAACTGTGAATAATTTTTTTAGAGCTAAGAAATTTGATTTTTTAGTGCAAAAAGAACTGTCAGGGATTGTTTTACAATCTAATTATGTTTGAAATCCCCAAAGATTGGCTTCATGCCTCCTGCAATTTGGCATTTACACCCCATTATCAGTGTCACTTATCAAACTGTGAATATAAATCAGTAATGTTGTATTTCTGTTGTTGGGAAAAAAAGAGGTTTCTTTATTGTATACTAGCCGCCTTTGGCGACCAGTCGGTTCGCAAATATTAATGCCGACGAAAGGGTTAAATCAATTATTGTATATAACTTGGTCTCATAATAAGTTTTTCAGCAAAATGTTTTTAAGCTTCAAATTTCGATAATAATATAATTCACTTTATATGCTTTTACAAATTTTGAATTGTTAATTATTACGTATGTTTGTTTGAAAGAAGATGCGTTTTCAAATAGCTAACCTACTTTTATCAGTATAGCTTTAGTATTACGTATGCTTCGTTGAAAGCAGATGCCTTTTTATTTCGCAAGATTCATTAAAATGCGGAGATAAATTACAATCACGAAGGCAAATTCTTTGATTTACACAAAATATCTTCTTCACATAAGTAAAAGTAACAATTCAAAACATGTCTTATTGTTTTAAAAATTTTTAAAAAAATAATACACAAATATTTTATTACTACTGATTATCAATTGCTTTTTGTTCGTAGTTTCTTCTAAATGACGACATTTTCAATTTCGTTTAAGAGTTCTTATTTTTAAATAATTAATCTCGCTCTCAGAATAATATCGTTTGGTGCTTTTCTAAAAATTCTTTTTCAGTTTTAACTGTCGCACTTTTGTAATATATTTTTACTTTGTATTTTTATTTACTTTAATTCTTTAATAGAATTGTTAATTTTGATATTGCAAACGATCAAGAAAAATTTTCCCTCGCATTTATTGTTTAAAAAATATCACATTTCCTATTTATTTCATTTCATATAATCACGTGATGAAAATGATATTTTTCTGTTTTATTTTTGGTAGTAATTAACTTTTTTAAATCAGAACTTCTGAAAATGCGATGACAACATTTTATTAAAAGCTGATTTTTTTTGAGATCCTCGAGAAGATAAAATTTTATTTTTATTTAGTTTTTGCGAAATAAATTGTTGAAAAAACACACAATTAAATTGAATGTTTAAAAATTCATTAATGATAGAGTTTTAATTTATAGGTCAAAACATTGATATCATTGAAAAGCTAATTTTTTGAGCTTTAACTTGATGCAGAAATCAATTTTTGTGTTGTAATTTTTTTGGAAGTTATAGCGAAAAAACGTCAAAATTTGGCTTACATTCCCGGCACCCAAGGTATACATATACTAAATTTGGTAACTGTAGGTCGAACAGTCTGGCCTGTACATCGCCAACAGACACACACACACACACACACATTGTGCTTTATTATAAGTAAAGATAAAGATAAAGAAGACAACCTCAGATTTAACGGCTGATAGAAAGTTCGATCCAAAGAGCACTTCATTGTTGCCAGTTTGCAATAGTCAAATTTAATTTTCATATTTCCTGGTTAAAACTAAATAGTGGTATGGTTAAATTTTCAATTATTTTTCCCTTCATCCAGCTTTTGTATTCTTATGTTACTGGTTTTTGAAGAAATAAATGCTGGGCCTATTGAATCGTTAATAAATACTCATAACCTTCGTTCATCTCTGTTTAATTGTATAAATATTATTGTCTTTTCACAATTCCCACTTTTAGTTTATACTCTTCCTACATATATTTATATATCTTGTTCAACATTTCTATCGTTAATAAAATACTTTTTATTCATCCGCTCAAATTCAAATACATTTTTCTTAACTTGTAGTGGGTGATACTTGTTGTTAATGTAGTTTTTTCAAATATTAATTCATTAATTTATAGTAGTTAATGTTTAATACCTTAAATGTAGTTTGTAATGAAAACTGTAATCAGCCGGCAGTAGCTGAGTCGGTAAAATGCGAGGATTTCAGTATTTTTTACGTGAAAGTGAAGAATGTGAGTTCAATTCTGGCGAAAATCTGTAGCTTTTTGAAAAATTATTTATATTGATTATAATTTTTTAATGAAATATAACTAAAATGAAATTTTCTTTATTGACCTAAGTAGTAATTGACTTAATTTATTTTATTATTTTAATGTAAAGAAACGAATTTTTGATTCCGGAAAGCATCTTCTAATTTAGGCGTTTAAAATATTTAAAGGTCCGATGTAATTAAGGCCATGTAGAGGTGGGGGAAGAAATGATGAGCATGCCTGAGACCAGCTATTGGGAAAAGGTAAAATATTTTTGAAATGTAGCGTTATTGAGCAAATAAAAACAAATATAATGAGGATAAAAATAAATAAAATGTACGGGTAAACTTTGCTTTTACCACAGTTCAGAATCTAACTGAAAGATTTATTAAACATCCAGGAAACGGCGTCCCTTGCACAGTAATGCGGTTTACACTCATCATGGCTGCCTTTCATCTGAATATTTTCAGAGCAAAGGAGGCTATTCTTTTGGCGAATCAGCTGATCTTTTAGGTTAACAGACCTAACGAGGCAAATCCTTCCGACCAATCACCGAGATGCCATCTCTGCCTCCAAGTGAAACCGATAGCAGCTGTATCTGCCTTGCTTTCACAGAGATTAGAAGGATTCCCGATATAGCCTGGCCGTATCTTCCAGCAACTCTGTCCAACACTAAATATAGATAGGCCTCTATCTGGCGTACAACTGATGCAGCAAGAACTCGCTCCCTGCCTCCGATAACCCTCCGCCTTGCACAAGGTTAAACAGGGTGTTGAACCTGCTTACCGAAGAGAGGCAAGCGGCCAACACATCTTTAGAATTCTGTATACACAACTTCAAATTACGATAACAGGGAGGAATTCTTCATGCCTGTTAATAATACCGGAGATGTTATGCCACTTTGTTGCAGAGGAGTTGGTGGAGATTGCTGGATGAAACTAGAGGAAGGAATTATGTTAGTTTGACATGTGAAATCGCACAGAAAAGCAGAAAACAAAATTATTTGTGAATAACATTTAAGAAAACGGGATAGAAATTTTAAAAAGATGGTATTTTTGCCGATTTCGAGAGAGATAAAAATTGACTTTGATGCTTTCTTACTTACATAACTGAAGTTAAAGTCATATTAGAAGGATATTATTCATTTTTCAAACTAGAGTATAAAAACCTGCTGAAAAGTAAAAAGTATAGCATGTGTTTTCAAAAAGGGGGAAAAAAGAAGAAGACTGAAAATATTTTTCATTTGAGAATTCTAATTATTCGGAACTTAAACTAAAAAAAGAAAAAAAGAAAAGAAATGCGGTGATTTGTTAGAACCATAATTCGTTAACTTATAGTGAAACATTTAGAAATTAAAATAAAAACAGCGAAGATGACATTTTGAAAACAGTAATAGCTGATCAAAATATTCGTGTTCATAACAATGAAACATTCATGAAAATGCATAGATTGACGCGCGATTTCTCATCCATGTTACAAAAGAAGAACCAACAAAATTAATTTTCTTTGAAACGGTTACCTAAACATTTTTTTTTCTTTTTCAATTTCAAAGAAGACATTTTAAAGAAAATAAGACATTCGTAAATATTTATAACAACAAAGGCAATTTCTGATACACTTCTGGTTTCTTTATCATCTCAGAGCATGATGTTATTTTTGGGATGTGACTTTTGGCGTCAACAAAAATCTGTAGGCGAAAAATTGACATTTTATTATCTGCTCGAGCATCTCAAAAAATCAGCTTTTAATAACACCATTGCACATACAAAAGCTCTGAATAAAAAAAATAAGTTAATTACTACAGCAAATAAAACCTTAAAAAATGCCATTTTGAGCACGTGATTATACGAAATGAAATAAATAGGAAATGTGATATTTTTTTAAACAATAAATGCGAGACAAAGTTTCATCGATAGTTTGCAATACTAAAGCGACTCATTCAGTGAAACAATTAAAATTAATAAAAATATAGTTTAACTTGCAGGAGCGCGTGGTACTTGGTCGTTTAAGAAATTATGTTCTGACATGATACATTGAAATATGCATAGCAGATTTCATTTTAATCTTTTTTAAAAGGAATATTTTTATATACGTTTTGAAACTTATTTTATAGTTCACGTTTCAAAATTACTAGAATTTTAAAACTAAAAGCTGCATTCACTGATTTGTATTGTGCCTGTTCAGATTTCTTCCAAGTAGTGTTTATGCGACGGAGAATTAAGACAATTGTCTCTATATTTGTTAGACTGATTCTGAATTTTAGGGTTATTGAAATTTTCAAAATAAGCTTCTTTGAATGAATTTTACATCAGTGAAAGTACAAATGAGAATATTATTCTTAACAATTCAATTTCAGCATTAGACATTAAAAAAATTATATGAGAATGGTAATAAATGAGTTATATGAGAATTTGGTTTTATTCTAATTTCTTCACCTTTATAATAGATTAATATAACTATTTTTCCAGATAAGCTTCTCTTTATTTAAAAAGACTTTAAAAAATGAATAAATAATTTAGCACGTTCATTAAAAGCTAACATTTTTGACTATACCCGTTTAACTTGATTTAACTGTTTGACTATATCTGTGCATTTATACTGTTTGAATAGATATACTTATAACATCTATATAGATATTATTGTATGTAAATATGGAAGTAATTTAGTGTGTTGGTTGTTATGTTTTGTTTTCAAAGTTGAATTGACTTAATTGTGGATGCCGAATAATTAAAAATTTTATGAATTTTAAATATTAAGGCATTTTATTTCATCCTTTTTGGCTATTATATATTAGTTTTTTTCTCGTTTATCTACAATTGATGTTTTTCAAGTAAATAAATATTCGAAAGTGCAGAACATTTTTATCCGAAAGCCAGGACTAAATTGTTTTGGACGATGAAAGATCACTGATCAAAATATTTTAAAAAGCCGCAATCTACACATCACCAGGAGCTCATTCTATACAAAAGAACCACAATTTTAGTTACATTGAAGGGTGTTTTTTTTTCTAAAGGATTAGGTATAATGACGAAATGAAACAATTCTTCCATTACTTGCAACCGAATCTCTCAACTTAAAAGTTGTTAGACTGAAAGGTACTGACAGTTATTTTGTTGAGATGTTTTGCTTATGAATAATTCACTTTTCCTGTTTGTTGAGAATGGAAAGGAAAACGTGTTCTAAATCGCTGGGCTCACTGGATTTAAGCAGTAGTTTAGATTTGAAAGGAATTACTTGGCATACTCACACATCATGTCGTGTTTGTAATTTGGCTCTGGAGTGGAAAGCTTATCTTGCATTTCAAGCAGCTCGCTTCTTTTTCAAACATTCTTCTCGGTCAATGAAATTTTAAATTTAAGAAATAGGAATACACAATTTTAATCCTAAATTTATTGCGTAGATATAAGTTAATCGGTCTTTTATGTATATTATATAATCGTTTTTTTTTTTTAAATCTAGAAATATACTACTGTAAAGCAACTTTTTTATATATAAAGCAGACTTTTATATAATTTTTCCAAATGGACAACCTAATTCGTTCTAACGAGTTGTGTATCAATCTTCGAAGAAAGGTTTTTCTTGTAACGCCACCAGTTGCTTGGTATGTGGTCCCAACCATGACATACATTACTTCTGAATCGATAAATGAATACATTGGATATAATATATATTTTTGAATATAGAAGGGTTTATTATTTAAATATCGCCACTAATACTCTATACTCTTTTCCTTTTTTAGAAAAGAAAATCCTTAAAAATAAAATATAAAAACCAGTGGAATCAAGTCATTCTTCTCAAATTACAGTAAAAGTGTAATTTTTTTTTTCAAAAACATTTTATGAATTTTACTGTGATTTATAATTTAAATAGCCTTAATAATCCAAAAGAGTTTTTACAAATTACACTTCTCTACTATTACGGTGCTCTGGAAAATAATTCATTAAATATATCTTTGAGATTTTTAGTATAACTGAAATTTGATAAAAATTTATAACTGTTCCAGAAAAATATACATTATCGCCGCAGAAAACCTAGAACACACAATAAATATCTATATAATGCGAGTTTGCTTTTATGTAACTAATGTTCGTCCATGGTTCTTGGATATAACTCTTATTACTTTTTGATTCGTCAAATTCATGCCTTTTTCTAATTTTTCTAATGGAATCATTGATTTTGTTACAAACACGGAAAAGATATTTGAAGTAATAATGCTTAATACGTTCACACGTAGTAAAAAAATATTTTCAAGCAATAATAGCAAGAATATTTCTCATTACCAAATGTTCCTTCAAAATTTCATACTATTAAACGACTACACTAATTTATTTGTGTCTCACGAGTTCTCTAATTTTCTTTATTAATAAAAATTATCTTATTTTGATTTATTATATTACTTCTTATATACAAATGCCATTTATTTATAATAAATAATGGAATGAAAACATTTTTTGATCCCCTAAAAGAACCCAATCGAAAAGTTACCACTTAAATTAATTGGAATTGTGAAATTTTAATTAAAACAATTTGATCAGAATAATACAAATTCACAAGCAAACTTCCTACATATTATTTCGTTCTTAGAAAGAGAGAGCGAAGGCTTAAGTCCTTTAAACATTTTTAACACTCGAATTATGGATCAAAAATGGCTGCTTTAAATCAAATAACGCTTAAGAGCATTTAAATTTTGTACGAAGCTGAGCAAAAATAAATATTAAATAGGATTAACAACCTTACTCCAACCGTGGTTCCTGACTTAAGTGGGTGAGAAAAGGCGGATCCTTCACAAAAATCGAGCCAAAACACAATGAGGGTTAAAAAAAAAGAACAAATGTTTTGACCGCGTAAATAAACTTCAACCGAATGATCCAACATTTCATCTAACCGTTTAATAAATGATCATTTACATCGTTAAGCAACTCGGCCACAGCAAAACTAAAGAAAAAAAACATTCAGTTGGATTATCAACAACCTAACGAGAAAAAGAAAATAAACGTAAATTAAGATGCCAAACTAACTTCCAAAAAAGATAAGAAATGCCTTCATGTCTTGGCTGAGCAAAGAGAAATTTTTCCTGCAGATAGTGCATGTCACGTATTTTTAATTTTTTATCTGTGGTTGTACATAAAAAAGATTAGCTAGGCAGAAGGGGCCGGACTGAAGGCCGGACCCGGACAGGCCCTCACCAACCAAAAACAACCGCGCCAAACAAAAGGTACCAAAAACATTAAAAAGAACGCATATAAAATCGCGTGAAGATTTAAGGCTTCATCTCCAGCGCAGACTGTCCGCCATAAATCAAAAAGCTCGAATTGCCAGCATCTGGATGGCCAAGAGAGAGCCCCGCCCCCCTCTTGTCCGGAGATGGGGACGCCAGATTAAAAATAAAAACGTCATCGGAATGTGACCAATCGTAATAACGAGCCCGAGCGCATTCCAGCTCGTGGTTGTGACAGAGACACGCCAACGTCAAGCGACAGGGTATGGTGGGGACTGTAAATTGTTTTTTGCAGCAAGGGGAGGGTACTGGAGCGTGGGAAGTGGTTTCGACCGACTCTTTTATTTTCTGAGGTTTGCTAAGCATAATCTGGCTCCTACTATCGGAAAATTACTAAATGCACGCAAATGAGGTAAAAGGGGTTTGCAACATCGGATTATTTCTTCTGGATTAACATAAATACCGACATGATTTTTGAAATGAGTTGAAAATATTTTAAACGCTTTTTACATTCAATACATAAAAATATATAACAAGAAAAATTTATCGTTTTTATGACAAAAATATTTAGACAAAAAAACATTTAACGAAGAAACAGCCTACAGTATTACATTTTTTACGTTCGAAGTTTTAGTTTAAAAATAATTTTGACCACTTCTTGTGATTTAGACAGCTGTATATATATATATAATAGGGAAAAAAATGAAATATCACTTCGAAATACAACAGATGAAAACGAAACAGATAAAGAATCAGCAGGAATTGTAGGATAAACAATCTGTAGGAACCTAGCACATCTGAAGCTATTTATAATCAACAAGTAATATAAAAAAACAATTTATTAAAATCAATTTCTACTTTCAAAGTTAGGATTTTTTTTTATTTCAGTTACTTCGTATTAAATAATTACAATTGTGGTTCTCGTATTCTGCTTTACCACGGAAGAAATAGTGCAGTAGCTTCTGAGGGTATGGACCCCTGACCACCCGAATAACGATCACCTTCGACTCAGTACTACTCCCCAGTGGTATAATTTTGACATGAAAACCAGATTCGAAATCGCAGCACTAAAGATGCGAATCCAACGATCTACCAACCAAGCTATCCCGACTTACCATTGCAACTACTATAAAGAATTATTATAAAAGCGAGAAAGTTAGTTTTTAATTAATTAATAAAAAATTAATGAATTACTATTTGAAAAAATTGTATTAACATCAAGTGTCATCTACCATAAGTTGTTAAAAAATATAATTGAATTCGATTGGACGAAAAAAATATATTTTATTGACGATTGAAAATTTGAACAATGTAGAGAGAGATATAATGTGAGCTGTTACTGAAAAGGTTATGGAAAAGAGAACACGTAAAATATTACATAAAATTATTCTATCTTCTAATCTTTAATTCTAAGAAAGAAAAATATTGGCGGTCCCATAACCAAATTTTTAGATTGAATTTCTGTATAAAAATTTCTGTTTCATTTATTTAACATAAAATTGAATATAATGGAATAAAATTCTATGATGCCTTTCTTTTATTTATACAAAATTTGTTTAATTTTGATGACTTCTCGTCTTCAGTATTTTTTGGCTAGACAGTGGAAAAGTACCACTCTTAAGACAAGTTAAGATTCTTCGCTATCAAACACACTGAATTTTTTTTAAATAGTCAAAATGTACTGATTATAATGTATTGATGTTCTCAATCGAACTCAAACCGAAATACATCCCGCATTGATATTGTGTTCTTCACAAATAGCTATAAAAGAGTGGGAAATTTATTTGCTGGCATCAGTTAACTAAGAATATAAATTCCAAATGTATTCATAATTCAAGAAATTCGTTGATTTATCGTGTACATTAATATTTACAGTAAATATTATGAAAGTAAGACAGTTTTGATTCTCATAAATAAAAGGATTTTCATCATAAACTTATTCTTGATTAAATTCTTGAAAAATTGAAATGCGATACTTTTAGTATTGGAAGTTTCAAATATAATTTCAATGTGTTTAAATGAATAGACATAATTATTTTCTGAATATATTAAAAATGAAATCCAGCAAATTCTCTGTTGTAGATACGCAAAAGAACTCTTTAGTTTATGAGAAGTCTCTAAAACTGTTTTAATTTAAGCAGAAGCTTTTTTTCAGTTTTCAGTTAGTAAATTAATGATCTTTTGCAGTAAAAGCAACTAAGAAAAGAAATGAATATTAATTACATTGAAGAAATCAACTATCAAATATTTAAACAGATGTAATATTATTACATTAAATTCTTGCGCTAGTCTCCTTCCTGCCTCAAAAAAATTAGTCATTTTTAAACAATATTTTGAAAGCAGATGTTTTTAAGATTCCTTTCAAAATTTAATAGTAAATTCTCGAATAATAATATTTTTAGTTACTTAATTACGTAAGTAACTTTAGTGAAATTGTTATTTAATTTTTCGGAGAAATTAGACGACGATTCAACGATTAATAACGATTTAAATACCGATTGCATTGAATTATCTTTTTTCGCATGATTCAACAAAATTTCTTTTACCCTCATTCATTTAAATAACTTTACAATTTGTTCACATTGTACATTATTTTTTTGTGTGAAATACTCATATTTTTTATGATAAAAATTAAGCAATTCAATTCAATTTAAATAATAATTTTATTGTTATTAATTATATAGTAATTGAATTAAAATTTAATAATTTCATTGTTATTTGAAATGATAATTATATTAATGTTATTTATTTTGTTAATTACCTCCTAATTATTGTATTAATAATTATGTTTGAGTTAAATATTTTAGAAGAATGAATGTAGGCTTCCAACAAACCAAAAATGAAAGCTCCAAGAATTATTCGAAATATATTTAAAGGAAAAAAAATAAAGGATTTTTTTATTATGTTTTGCTCTTATTGCTATATAAAATGAATAAGAATTTTAATCTTTTGACAGTAATTCTCCTGAAAACGTAAATCACTTTAGAAAAAAACTTTTCTTGATAGTTTTACCGAAAATATTATATCGAGATATTCTTTAATCCTATTTCGAATATCAATCTAACTCCATGTATCTTTGATCAGAGAGAACAGATTTATTACTCGACACTATACTATAAATGATAATATCTCATGAACTATGAATTCCTTGAAAGAAGATTGTTAGGGACTAAATTCCATTTTCCTGTTTACCTACATCTTAACTCAACAAAACAATTAGGAAAAATGTATTTTAACGATTATATTTAAATTACTTTTTCTTGTCGTTTTAATGTGAAAAGCGTTAAAATGAACTTCGTTAAGTACTATTTTTTATATTATAGATTTGTATCATATACAACGAACCTAATTATGGCGTATTAAGTCTTAAAAATTCAAATTATCCGTCAAAAATTTTGCTTATTGTTTCTCAACGTCTTATTTAAAAATTCTTCTCATTAGTCTGGTTTGATGTCTGCAATCATCCATGCATGAATTATGTATAAACATCCATAGTTCGATTTCACCCAAATCAAACATGATATTCTTTACAATCAACAATTACCATCCAAGATGATTCTGAGAAAAAGTTAATTTTCGACATCAGATACAGAAAAATATATAAAAAGCTAGCAATATTTATCTTGGCTTTTTAAAAATTATA
>JAOUZG010043301.1:890146-914233 GCA_026289955.1 Argiope argentata
ATAGTTGTAGAATTTCGTGGAAACATTAAGACTTAAGTAAACATATGAGAAGGTATAGAGTTTTCTGATCTGATCGCCACAATATCTGTATATTTCCGAATATTTTATCTTCCCGATGATGTAAAATGGAAATTATGAAACCCCCTGGAAGGAATGGAAATCTAAAGTTACTACAAAACTCATTTTAATATTTAGAGAGAATTTTCCTATGGTATATAAACTGTAGATTATTTTTTGAATTGCACAAAAGGGTTCAATTCATAGTTAGATTATTATGGAAACTTCAATTATTAAAGTATTAATATAATCAAGTTAATTGTAAAAAAGAATATTTGATGAAAATACAAAATAAACAGACAGATAAATTTCTGTTATAAAATTCAAGCAGAGAAAAAAAGCAAAGCAAAATAAAAAAAAAAATAATTAGCTCTAATAAAAATTTAGAATTAAAAAAATACTTCAAATTTTATGATGTCTTTGCAGATGAAAGAAAATGACAATTCTTTGTTTTAGATTTCTTATGACAATCATTAATTTCATTCTTTTCTTTTTATCGAGGTCTTCAATGATAATTTTTTTCGTTCTAATTCTTGATATTTTTTTTTCTTCAGGAAAAAATTTATCCCAGATGATAATTTTAATTTAACGTCTTTTTTATAGCGATTTATAATCTGCTCTGTTTTTCTAAGCCTTAGAGTCTTTAAATGTTGAATTGCCAAATTTTTATAAGCCTCACTGAACTTGAAAAAAGTTTTAAAATTAAGAAAAAAACTATTCATTTTGAATTTTAAAATTTCATTATTCTTTTGTCAGAAAATATGTGAACAAGTGCGTGTTAAAATATCCTCAAGTGGGAATAGAGTATCTTTGGATAGAATACGACACGTGCTAGGGAAATAAATCGTGATTATTTTATTGAAATAGTGAAATCTTTATTCCTGTTCATAATTCTCTGCGATAATATTCTATAATCCGTTCACCTACTTTTAACACATAGCGAATCCCGATTAGCGTCAAACTTTTTTCCCTCTCCGCCAATCTGACGGATGGCAGTCAGATTCTCTTTCGCCTGTTCCCCCGTCTGCGTATCATCAGTAATAGCTGTCAGGGATTCCTGCGGCAGTCACAGAAATCAGCGATTCTTTGGCAAGCAATACCGATCTATCTAACTGGAAATCTAAGAAAAGTCATCGCAGTTGTCTCCAAGATGATGTTTGCCGACTCAACTGCACACCTTGTTAACCCTCACAACCGCTCATTGTTCCCGGGGTCGGCACCTACGTGGTGTGTTCCCCATCCGATCCAAATTAAACAACCGTGAGACGGGCCAACCTTCAACCCTAACACTGTATCCAGTAGCGGCACCATTTTATCAAACCCGAACACGTAATTCACGCTAGACTTGAGACCCCTAGACCCCACCAGGCCAATTGCTTATATTCAACACAGTGATTAGGAACTATATTTAGATCCATCGGATGTGCTTCCTCTCAGGCAGCGAGGAAGACCCACTGTTGCGTGAAAAAAGTCGCATATCAATTCCTTATGGATAAAAAAAGAGAGAGAGAACTCGAGTGAACGTCTCTATTTACATTAAAAAATAGTCGTAAATCAGGTACTTTAAGTACAAGGAGGGCTTCTTATTTATGGGTTTAGATATAGCGTTTTATTGGCGTTGGGGTACGTAGATGTGGAGTTGTTGACCCTGGTGGAACAATAATAATTTTCATGGCAAAAGAATTTCTTGATGGTTCTGCAGATAAAAATCGTAATGACTCAAATTAACGGTTTCTTTTAAAGGTCTACATTGTTTTAAAATGTTTCTTCTTTTGTTTTACGTTGGTGGATCGTTTTGTTTCTTGTAAAATTACTTAACAAATATCGCTAACGCGGCAAGCAGTTAAATGATTTGCTCAGAAATCTTGAGCAAGATGCAAATCTCATTTAACCAAAGCTCTTTCCTTGTTTATATGATTTCTATCCTTTAAAATCATATTTTAATCGAGAGGTTAAAAGATAAAGCACATAAAATTTCTTTAGAATGATGTATTCAACAATTGTTTCATAATATGATAACATATATTTAGTTACTTCTGCGTTTATTTTGTCAATTGGAATTTGCTACATTCAGAAATCTTTCTCAATGAAAGGGCAGTCAGCTGTCCTTGGATGTACTTCTGCAACCAAAAATAAAGGACAAGAGAAAAAGAGCCATCCATCATTGCTCTGATAATAGTGGATATATGGTAACTTGCGGACATCACTCTCTTATGAATCTCGTATTATGTTGGATTTTAAAAATAATTATAAAATACTGTATTATAATAACTATAAAATAAGTTTCATTGTCAATTAATGACAGCTTGAACAACTATATGCCCGCACACACACAGACACAAATTCATGCTAATAGATGACGACTTGAAATTTCCTTCTGCAGATTGTATTTTTTTTAAGTAGTCGTAATAGTAGAGACTAACTGAAGACGAAATCTATTTTCATAAATTTTACTTCCAGCATTTCTTCCTTCATGATGTATAGATACAAAAATAAATCTGTGTTCAGAAATTAACTTACTGCTTACTAGTAGATGTAAACACTTTTATCAAGAATCGGAATATTTATTGTAGAATAGAGATATTTCATTTTAAGAATCTGGTAACAATAGCCGCAACAAGATCCTTAATCAGAGCAGCCAAGCATTGCAAGATTCAACAAATATGCAAAATTCCTTGATAAATAAAGATTTGTCAATATTAGTAAAGCAGGATTTCAAATGCAAGTATTGATCTGTAAACAGGTCGTAAACTTCCAATCTGGAGTTCCTTTCCAACAGGAGCGGAATTGTTACACAAAATGCTTGCCAAACGTTGAAAGTTTCTCATGAGATAAGGTATAAGATATAAGATTCTAACTATAGATAATTATTAAACTGGCTATGCGCAATTGATAAGAAAATCAGTAAACTGGAGAAGTTTAAAATTATGAGAAGTTTGCTATGAGAAACAAAATAAGTAAAATGGATTTACAAATAGTAAAGAAAGCAGGATTTTGTTTTGTAGGTATTTATCTAAAAGTAATAAAAACAACCTCACTCTTTATCTGGAATTTATTTTTAGTTTAACATATACATTTTAAAAATAGTTATCAAAAACACACGCGCAAATTTAAAATTATTTTCGTTTAACTGAAATTTCTTTAAATAAAATCCCTTTATTTTTGGAAATGGTGATAATAACATTATCTTCAAACCAATATTGTTTTAAAATGTTAAAATCTCCGAAAATAAATCAACTGAATAAGCAACGGACGTGAATGCATAGGTTTCAGATAATAGGCATCCTTTTTAGTACTGATTCCAGAAATAATGCTTAGCTATTCTTCTTGATTTTACTTTAACTAGTATATATTTTTAAGTTAAAGATTAAAGGTGGGGAGGATTTAATAAACTAAATCTTATCTTCGAAATTCCTCTATCAGATGTAGATTTCTGTTCAAAAGTTACTCATGTGCATTTATTTTAAGAAATTGGAAGCATTAATGATAACATTATCTTAAAGATAGTTTAACTTTATCAAAACCTTACCATATGGAACAAAATATGAAAATTTATTTGCAAAGCAATGCTTCAAACGAATCGGTTCGTGAAAATTGATCTGAAAAGATAGTAGTCCGCAGTTTATCTAAGGTTAACTAATAGTTGTTAAAATGCAAATCTAAGATGATACATTTACAGATTGCTCGGAAAAGTACTTTATTTTAAAATATGACATCAACTTTTAACTGAAGAAGTTTATATTTATCGGCATCTTACGAGGATGAACAAAATATGCAAAGTTAACTGACAAATAATAATGTTCTCAGAGCAGAATTTCCGTGTAGGAATCGATGTGAAAAGACATAACTAACACTTAATCTGTATTCGTTCTGCTTATCATTTTCCGATAAAATTCGAATAATTATTTTCAATAACATTTTCACTTGACAGATTTTGGAGGCATGCAAAAAAAAAAAACACCATATGACGTAAACAATGAATACAAAATTAAAAAGAGCCGCTCGCCCTCAGATGTCTTTACCTAGCATCGCACTAATAATCCAACCTTTCAAAGTTTTGATTGATGTGGAGACCCTTTTTTCCTGCTTTTGTTTTGCAGGGAAGTTTTTGCCAGCAACTCAAATGGAATTTTAATAGGCATATATAGATTGTTATTGAAATGCGGATTATGTTAATTGGCTTCTAAAGCAGATTTTCCGTATCTTTAAGGGTTCCTCATAAACGGAGTTTAATTTATTCAAACCCAAGGAGGCGTATCTTTTGAGCCAAACGGTATTGGCAGTGGCCTCTTCCTTGTTTAACTCAAGAGTTTTAGGAATTAAAATACCGCACTGCAATAATATATGGTACGATTTTGCTATTCACTTTTTATCGTCCTTGTACAGTATAAACACATCTCGAAATGGAAGAAACAAATGATATTTGATCAAATAAATATCTTTTTGCTACAATAACTCTACATTTCCTACTCTTATTCGAATAAGCACGCTCTCAAAATGACATTCTTCTAGGTTTTATTTGCTGTAGTCATTTTTTAGATTTAACTTTTTAAAAGGCTGTAGTCATTTTTTAAATTAAGTTTTTTTAAATCAGATCTTTTGTAAATGCAATGGCAACACGTTATTAAATGTTGATTTTTTTAAATTTTATTATTTATTTATTTATTTATTTATTGAGATGCCCATGCAGATAATAAAATTTTTATTTTTCGCCTACGGATTTTTGTTGACGCCAAAAACCTCATGTTCTGACATGATCAAAATCTATTTGGGGAGTTTTGAAATTGTGATCCTTTTAATAGTTTTACAATGAAAAACGAAATTCACTTGCTATAATTGAATGGAGTTAATTCACTTGACTTACATTTTTTTTTCTTCTTGTAAAATCACTAATTAATGTCAAATGCATGGCTGTTTCAATTCTTCAATAAAAAATATAGGCTACGGGTGTCATTTATTGCCAAGAAACTTTGGTATCATATAGATATAAGAAATACTCAAAACAAACTCATCCACAAAATAAAAATATGTAAGGAAATATACTGAAAGCAACACACTATTGGCGTTTTAATTTGTTCATACAGAAGGAGGCATTTGTAATAAAAGCCAAACTTAGTTGCAATTGATCCAGTTGCAATAAATAATTAGCTTAAATTATTATTTATTATCCATTCGCCACATGTATCTACGACACACAAAATTGCAGTGGCAAATCAGCAATTTATGACAAGCATAATTCATCCTTTTTTGAGTCCACAAGCGATGTCTCCAAACGTGCCTTGAAGGAACAAATCTATCCAAATACTGCTTCACTGAATTAATGAACGGATTATCGAGCGAACGCTGATAATAATTATTTAGATACACTGTACTTTCAGACTATTCAGGTCAACATTTATAAACCAATAAACTACATGCGCGTGTTTTGAAGGCAGAGCTATATTATTTAAAATAATACACAAAAAGAAAACTAATCTATTTTTTGTCAAATTTTTCTTTATTTTCCAGTGAAGTAGCGATGAAACTTTGGTTTTTCATTTTATTAACATTTTTAACTATTCAAGTGGAAATTTAAAAAATATATATTAAACTAGTATAACTTTTTTGATTTTGAATATTTGATAATATTTTTAACAAATATTGTATTTTTGGGGGCATAAAAAATTAGTAAAACCTCCTTAAAAATGTTATATAATGATCTACCATCATTATCAATGACTCCAAACTTGAAAGATAAGAGTATCTGATACATGCGCTGAATCGGTGCTATCAAATTGACATAATTACGCCTATAATGTCACATGTAATTAAACCAAATTTATTTATTTTAATTACATAAACCGATAATAATGTTGAAACACCAAGAAACTTTGCGACCACTTATTGTAAAAAGTTCAGCAAGATTTTAAAATTTGAAACTTACTAGTTGTGAATTTAACTAAAAAACATACCAAGGAGGTAATATTTGAAACTTACAAGTTGTGAATTTAACTTAAAAACATACTTTTCCCATATTGATTTTATTCGTTTATAAATAAAATGTATACATTTTATTTTTCTATTTTAATGAGGATAAAGTTTGTTTTAATTTACATTTGCTACAGTTAAACACATCAAAATTTTGAATTAAGAGTATTTTAAATTATAAAATTAATAATACATAGCATAGAATAAATAAATTTCTTAATTTTGGACACAATTTACTATGTCAAATGACGTGCATTGAAGACAAAATAATAATAAAATGCTCACTGCCCTTCGTTTCAATTTCGAGATGAGCGTGCTTTCACAATATTGAGAGGTAGCATTATTTTTTAAACTTATAAATCGTATTTTAAATGTATGTCTCGGCTTTTTCTATTCATTTCGCATTTTAAGTCTCATTCCTTGTAGAAGCGGCGGTTGTTTTCTCTCCTCAACTTCCTGTTACACGTCTCACATGAGGGCACTCGCTTTGAGTTTAATTTCCTCCAATAATTTGTAGACAAAATCGAATGTGAATGTTTCAACATTTTTCACTTAATGAACCTCTCTGAAAGTTTTATATATCTATTTTTAAGAAAAGGAAAATTTATAAAACCCTAATTGAATTGTTGAATTGTATTCTCTCTTAATCAATCCATTAAATAATTGATTAAAAATCTATTACTTATCATAAGCCCACTGAAATTCGTTCTCATGTCCACGAAAAATATTATCTGTCTGTAAGTGGCTCTAACTTTAATGATTAAAATTTCTTCAAAAAATTCTGGAAATATGATAAAAACAATAGACGAATGAAACTGCTATCATTAAAAAAATAATTACTTGAATTTCGAGACGGCTATAACAGCTGTTTTGTCTGTTCATCATTTCCGACGCCCGAAAATTTTGAAACTCCGATTGCGAAAAGCAATACTGTCAAATAACTATGAAGGAGATAATCTTGAATGATTTTAGAATTTACTTCTAGTTGACAGTAGAAAATATTTGATTGCGTAATACTCGGATAAAATCGTTTTCAGTTACTCATTCTAAATTATATTCTCCTTTAAGAGAAAGACGAAAGGAACGCTACAGAATTTTTAATACGTAAACAATAAAGTTTGTAAAAATATGCCTCAATAGAGGATTTTCTACATTCTAGGTCATTTCTAAATTACAAAAGTAAGCTGTGGAGCTCGTAATAATATGCATGAACTAAGCATACGTCTTTTAGTGCGATTTGCACAAACAAGTTTGTAGTTTATTAATCCCCAGACTTCTTTGAGTCGAAATCCGAACCATCTTTCCTGGATAAAAAAAAACAAGGAACAGCAAAGAGCAAAAACAATTAATTTTATCTTAAGAATATATTCCCCTCTTTTTTTCTCTTTTTTATCTTGATCCGAGTTCTACCTTATTAGCATGAGAGCAAATAAATGGGAACTAAACTGAGCGTTTTAAACCTCATTTTATTAACTTGTTGTTTTTTCAATGGTTCAGTAATTTGTTCCAAATATGTTTTTGCTAACCGTGCCCCCAACCCCTTTTCTGTGTAGAAATCCGAAATTGCTGAAAACACAGCTTTTCTGACTTATCAGGAGCAAGGAATTTGCATAAGCCTCTTTTAAACCTTTTAGTCATTCCAACCGAAACTATCAAACGGTATTTTGAAAGGCCTAGTTAGCTGGGCTGTTGTGGGAGGTACAAATCAGGCTGTTCGAATGGCTGCTATTGGTGGATGAATATCTCATAGATGAATTGATTTTGATGCAGTAACCATTCATGGGACCGATTTTGAATTGAATAATGCAACAATCAGAATACAAATTAAAATATTTTAAGATCATTTGGTTTTGGAATTAATTAATGTAAGTAGCGCCCATTTTTATAAAAGATTATTTTTTTCCTTGAATGATAACAAGTATTAACATAATCAGATTTAATTTATTTTTCTAATATTTTTTCTAATATATATATTTTAAAATTTGCTCAGCCAGGCATCAAACATTCCTAAAAGAATTTTCTCTTTGTTTGACGAAATTAAGTAGTCCTTTTCGCCATACTTAAATCTAAGAAAATGACTGTTCATTGGGTCCAATGCATTTAAAGCCTGTTTCTATTTTAAATATTCAGAGCAATACTCACTGAGTAATTTCTATCTCCTTGGAATAAAATACTTAATCACATTAATGGAGCAATTAAAAAAATTCCATTTACTAAATTTTGAATCATTTCAATGCTTTAGACCTCTTTGGGCTCTGAAAAACATCTATACATTTCTGCTCATGCTTCTGAGTATTGTTTTACGTAAAGCAATAATCTATAAAATGCTGGGAGACATTCAATTTTACAACCATACTTTGAGTTTCAGCTTTTAGTTTCTAAAGCAAAATCAGATGTTTTTTCCTTGTATCAATCGACAGAAAAAATTTTCAAATTGTGTGTAGAATTCTCTTCATTGAATGACAAAATAAATCCCACAGCAAGCTGCATTTTTGAAGGCAAGACTCCCGATTTTAAAGAACTTTTTTTTCTTTCTTTAGCCACAGAATGTCTCAAAACTTGGAATCTCTATGATTCCTTGTCGGTTGAGAGGACATACACTGAAAGATTTTTTAAGAAGACAAAGAATAAGGACAATATTTTTCTCATTTCTTTACTTTTAAACTCTACAATTAGGTTATTATGCTGAATTTCAAACACTAAAAACCGCACTTACAAGTTAGCCGGGTGGCAGCGAAAAATCGTCAAATATTGTAAAATTCCGCCAAATTTCTTTGGCGAGTTTTCGCTGCCGCCCCGCAAACGGAAAAGTACCGTTTCGTTTCGTCGTTCGAAAAGTATATTTTCGTTTTCATTTAATCAATTAATTTAACTTTTATACAATATAGAAATAATTTCTTGCAAGAAATTGTTTCTTAATTTAAAATTATATTGTTTTCAAATCTGCAAATTTATTTTATAATTAAATTCAAACCATAAAATTGACTTTTTTGTAGAAAGAAAGAAAATTCTTCCGTTTCTTAAATTATCTCGGGTGGAAATTTAGAAATGGTTTTATTTTAAAACTTTAAAGTCAATAATTATTCCTACAAAACACTTAAAAATTTCAATCTATTTAATAATATTTTCAATTATTAGAAATGTATTTAAACTGTCATTTAAAATTATTTTAAGAAATTTTGCATTTAAATAAATCACTAACCTACCGCATTGACTTTTAAATATAAGTAAATTATCCAAATAAATTTTAATCATAAAATTTTAAAACCGTTTTTTTCTTCTGTTTGCTTGTTTAAAATCATCTAATTTTGCTAAAAAATAATTCTTATCATTTTTATTGTTGTTTTGAGATATAAAAATTTTCAAATATTTATTTTTTCTCTCACGATAATTATATAGGAAAAAATCATAGAATTCTGACATATTTTATGTAAGAAATGAAGTTTTTTCGGAAAAAACATTCAAAATATACAATGTATTAATTCAATAAATTTTAATCAAAAAATGCACAGACTTTATCTATTTATTCCCTCGCTTTTCTTCTGAGACTTTCTACTTTAAAATACGAAATATAAATTCAGAATATGATTATTTTAATAATTAATTAAAGTAAACAGACAAAAAGTCTTCAGAATAAAACATGTCTCTTGCTCTAATGTTACTTTAAAAGAATACATAAAAAGGAAACGGAATAGTTCTTACTCTTTCTATAAGTTTTTGTCTGAAATATTATTTTTGTTAGGCTAATATATCGTTTAAATGACAATATTTAAAAAAATCTTATCTTATAATGAAATTTCCTTCTGAGACAATATTGACAGATTTATTTTAAATTAGAAAAATTCTTCATTTTAAAACAAAATTATTGAATGAATCTTGTTGCGATTTCTTTTAAAGATTCGGACAGATTTTAGTTCACTACACCATCGTGTTTCATCTTCGTTAATATTCAACATTTTAAATATAAAATTGAGAATTATAAATAAACGACTTCAAAAGATATAAAAAATATACTCTATTTTATATCTGAAAATTGCTCTTGCATTTTTAATTACGAAAGAATAAAATTTGATGAGAGTTTTTTTAACACGCAAATTCTTCCATTTTTAATTTTAAACTTTCCTTATTATTCCACAGCCGTTAAATATAAAATTGATATTTTAATATCTTTTATGACAACAATTAGTATATAACTCTTTCACTGAGTTTCTTTTACGACACTCGGAGCGGAAGAACAGGAATTTTTCTTACATGTATTTGATCATGCTAGTTTCGGTTAGTATGATTTTAATAATGAATTAAAAACTCTATATCAAATTTCGAAGATTTTTTAAAATGCATTTTATTAATTAATATTGTGCTAATATAAAAATCAACTCCGACAATCCCCTTAAAATTCCTGCAGTCAAGTTTCAAAACGAGAACAAAAAAATTCTTATCAAGATAGAGAAGGTAATTTAGTTTTATGTATGAATCCAATTAATTACTGAAGACTTTATAACGCTAGCAGAAATAAAACATAAACGACTATTTTCGCAACTGTAAGTTTCCCGTATAAGTAAATACCGGAATAATTTAAGAAATTCCTGTTTCGCCATTTTACGCATTAACAATGCTGACAGGTCTTTATAAATACGTATTCTTTTTATGTAGTAAAAATAGTTATAGAAATGTATTATTTCAGCTTGCTAAACTCTGTATCAATTCTAATTTCAAGAGCTAATGAAAATTTTAGAATGAAAGGAGTCATAAATATATTTTATTTGCCAACATTACGAAAATAAAACACGATGATGTATTCAATAACAAATCTGTTCAAATATTTTTTTAAAATCCTACGAAAAATCATGTTTTAAAATTAATGGATTGTGCTGCTTTTTCTTAGTTTTTTTCATGCAATAAACCATTAAATTTATCATTACAACGTTTTTGAAACTTTTTTTTTATACATCAAATCTGCTTTTCAGTATTTTTTTTAAATACAGCTAGTTAGGGCCTATTTTCTTAGAGCCAAAATCGAACTTATAATTCCCCATAAAAGTGAAACTGTAAATTCAGGGTTTTCTGATTTTCTTGCTCATGTTCTTTCAAGTTACAAAACTAATAAAAGCAAAAAAAAAAAGTATTCTTAATACATTTAATTTGGTATGGTGTGAGTGAATTAAACTTATGCATTCATAAAAATAATCGAATACGTAAGGATTCCTTATAGAGCTTGGAGAACTGAAAAACAATATTGATAATAATGTATTTGAAAAATTTATCTGAGAATTTTTGCATTTTGTGACTTTTATAACAATTTTTATTTCACAAGACTATGAAAATCATGCATTTTCTTTTCATCCGTTTCTAAATAATACTTAGTTTTCTAATAAGTTTAAGTCTTAATTTCTTAGGATTTAGAGTTTTAAGACACAAAACTAATTGCAAAAAAAAAAAAAAAATTATTTCTTTTATGTAAAATCGAGCACTTTTTAAAAAAGAAATTTAAAGTTTTAAAATAAATTTATAAATAAATTATAAGCTTCACTTATTCGATAGAATGTTTCAAAGCGATTGACTTATAATTTCTTTCCTTATTCCACATTTTTAGTCTAAATACTGAAGGAAAGTACCAAAAGAGAAACTTCCGTTCTTATTTGTAAGATTGCTTTATTTTATTCATTTAAAGGATTCAAATCCGAAAGACAATACAATAATTCATTAGTTTCAGATGCTTAGTCACAAAAATAAAAAAAAAACTAATTCCAATAGATATTAAACATCTATTAAATCCTTTCATCTTTATAGTCGCCTTATACATCGGAGATAAATTACATTCTCTATTATATCCAAGCTGTTGAGATCATTTTTCTTTTTAAATGCATGATATTTAATCCTAATAAGAAGGAAAATGGGCATTTTGTATGAAAAACTCATATGAATTATCATAAAATTGAATTCAAGTTACATTTTTAAAAAAATCATATTAAAATAATTTACGTTTTTTTTTTAAATTTAAGATAAATACTGAAACCTTGACTAAATTCGTTCTGATAGTTGTCTTTAAAAAATGTGCAAATATACAAGTGTGCCGGAATCTCGATCATTACGTGTATTAAAAATCATTTACAGATTGGTAAAGAGTCATTTTTACAATGTAACTTTCTGAAGGAAATGAATAAAAGAAACGGGTGTATATGACAGGACACAAATTTGATTGAATATGAATTTACAGCTAGAAAATGATATGGTTAACTGCATGTCAATTCATGAGCAAGTAAAATAAACACTTACAAAACAAATAAGGAGTACAGTATCGACACCACGTTTTATGTTTTTGTTCCCTTATCCGTTATTCAATTCACTTTCAAAGAGGCTTTCATAAATCCGTTTGTGCTTGTGCTTCTCTTATTTGTAAAAAAGGTCTGTTTCCTTACGTCTGTTCTAGTTCTAAAATTTGCAAACGAATTTTTTGGGGAAATGTATATAATTAGAAAACTTTCGAAGATTTATAAGCATTTATTGCTAACCTGTCCGTCTTAAATAATAATAAATTGGAATTAAAAAAGTAACAAAAGAAGGCACGGATATTCCAAAGATTTTCAGATCTGGAAATATTTTTCTATGTCTCTCTTATAGCAGATATCGGATTTCTTAAAGATCTACTGTCTTTTTTTCCCTTATGTGATCTTTCTCAATAGGCTTTGATTTCATAGATGAAGAATAGTAAAAGGTGGTTTTTAAGTTATATTTACTTGCGATATTTTTCTCGTGATCGGCTCCAAAGAAAAACATAAAAATCCTTCCGCTGTCCCCCAAATGTTCAAGAAAGAAAAAGGCTTCTGCGTAGCATGAGATTAGAAATGTTGGCGGTTGTTCGTATTGCTAAACGAAACGGCATTCGGAACAATGCTTATTCTTAACAAATTTTTTTATGTACCTCATACTTTAATCATCTTTCCTACTTCAAAGTAAATGATTTCCTTTAATAATTTCGTAATCAAAAGTTCATAATTATGTATCTTGAATTTCGATCTTATATGTCACCTAATGAGAGGTCACAATCTTTACTGATCAGACTTATACATTGTAAAAAGTCATAAAGTCATCTTTATTTAAAGAACTATAAAATAATTGTAAGTAAAGTCGTATATTTATTTAAAATGTTTAAAATTTTAGCAGTTAAAGTTTTAAAGTTAACTATGTGAAGAGGATAAATCAGAATTTTGTCTTTTTCATTTTGGCCATGCTTCAGAATGATTAGATTCTGAATAAACATAAGCCTCGCATAGCTCGAAAAGTGGCACGATCAGTCCCATAAATCCATCCCTTTTCCTGGTCTGATTTCGTCTTTTAAAACATATTTTCTTTTTCCTTTAAAATTAAATAGGAAAAGTCGGTAAAATATAGACATTGCATTTATTTTTGGCTTAGTAAATTATTTATGAGTAATCTACCTTACTCTAAAGTGACAATGGGGGAGTCCATTTCATTCTCCGAATATATCTTTAAAACAATTGCAGTCGGAATGAAATTCAAAAAGCATATTTTATTTCTATCTTAAATATCTCTTTTAACAGAGGAACAATTATTCTAAAGATAATAATTCTTACAAATCCAGGGGCAAATATTGAAATATATTTCGCAGATTGGGGTTAATTCGTATATTTTGGGAAGCATAGGGGGAAAATCGTAGTTAATGCTTTCGCAACTTTTATATTGCTAGATTTATATGCATAAATAAATAAAAAAAATTATTGTTCAATGATTTAGAAATAAAAAGCCAGAAAGGCCAGATAAATTTTATAGCATCCAAATTTCTCAGAAATGAAAGAAAACTCGAGTTTTATTATATGAAATTCGAGCTTCTTCTAATTATGATGACAGTGTTTCAGAAAAGATATTCTTCAATAACAATGGGATCATCATGCCACCGGAACTGGAAATACCAGCGGCACGACCCTTTCTTTTCCTGGAGCTCGACAAACACACGAAATCATTTCTCGCAGCGCAAATTCGCCCAATGGCTTTTTCTCGATCGGATCGATGCTATCGGTTGCGCCACACAAAATAGCTTGGCTATGTCAACAATCGAATCAATACGGGCGAGATCTCTCTGTCCATCCGACTGCCTCTTAATATCGTCTGCGTGAGACGATCGTAAAAATTTATCGCCCTTTCTACGATGTAGTGGACATCGAAATTCTTATCTCTCTCTGTCGAAAAGTAATTAAGAATACTTGAAGGAAGCTGTCCTACTCTTCTTTTTACGGAGATGGCGCTTTCGTTTGCGATGAATAGATAAATTCTCTTTTCAATGGCATGAAATAGCATAGGTCGGCATTGGTTGAACTGATGGCGCCTATGTTTTAAATGCAAAAAGCAAAATTAAATCAGTACTTTGCTTTAAATTTATGGGACCTGACATCTCACCTTCAAACTCTATAAACATCTGGTTAGTCAGACTTATATCCCATTTCGAAATAAAAAAAAAACATAGCTATTTTGGGTGAGGTCCCCTCATTTTAAACTGTGGTCAGTTTTTCTCATTCCCCAAACTTCCAGGTGAAGACATCGACATATCATCGATTTGACGAGCACGAGACCAAATCTTTAGTTGGCATCGAGTTTTGAAGCCAGATTTCTGCGACTTTGATCCGAGATTTGAAATATTAAAAACATCGTTTTAATTTTGAACAATGATCAGATGATCCCGGCGATTCCGGACACCGTCGAATTCTCCAAATTGCCACGATGTTTTAAGAAGCTAATAATTTCAACGCCGACCAGCTTCATGCACGCACGGTAGTTCTACTTCAGGTTATTCTTTCACGTGTTAATAATAAGACTAGAATTTCAGCAAAATAGGTTGATTTCATGCATTTTTTTAATAATTATAATAAGGAAAAATATTAATTCGAAGATGGCTTTAGTTTTCTCACTAAAAACAAATTCCAAATAATCAAGAATGCATTTTGCTATGTGAATAATAACCACAGAAGTTTGTCTAGTTATTTCATGTATTAATTTTTCCTGATTTTGAAGCGCATTTTTTGTTAATAATTATTTTTAAAAAATATCACATTAGCTATTTCGAGAGAACTAAAATCAATAAGTAATTTTCGAGGTTATTTCTTTGCCAACCAGACAATACTTCACAAGATATATAGGACAAAAGATCGGAATTTATGATAACCTCTAAGGACTGATGTGTTTTTGAAAATATTTATTTGATACAAAAACTCAATTAAAAGGTACCTTGTCAGTGATTTTAAATTCTTTTCTATACTACCTCATTCATGAATAAAGCAATTTTTTTAAAAACAATTTGTGTTTTATCAACCTATATGCGATTAAAATTGGAATGCTCAGTTACTTTCAATTTTGAAAATTGTCATTTAGAAATCGGTTTTTCTTAACTAAAAATCTGATGACTAATTTTTAAAAAATTGTATAGTTAAAAAATGGTTTCCTGAAGAAAAAAAAACGTCTTTAGTGCTCCGTATACTTTAAGAATTGCGATTTGAATTAAATATTAAACTTTAAACCAACGTACTTAAATAATGTTTTATGTTAAATCTGGTTTTTTTTCTGAGCCTGAAAGAGTATTAAATGGATTCCATTTTTGTTTCCCATAAATTCAATTATTTTCACTCATAACTTTACTTCAAACATAATTTTAATAGAAACATTCTATAATGAAATTCAAAAATAACTTGTATGGCACAGTATCAATAGCTATTCAAAAAAATTTTGATACATTTTGCTCACGTATTCACAAGGCAAGAATGAGAAATCGTCTTCTTACACTATTTGAATCAGTTATTTAGTAAATTTTATTAATTTTATTTCACTGCATTAACAAAAAAATTTAATCAAAAGTATTTAAAGTTATTTTTCCGCAAAAAGGTAAAATAATATCTTTAGTATCGTCATTTTCATAAGTATTTTAATCATTCAATGTATTTGCTGCCGCCTAGCTGCAGTCAAATTTTACATTTTACAAAATTATTAATGAATGTGAGGGAGGGAAAGCAAGCATACTACGATTTTTAAAAACCATTGATTCAATCTGATTTTTTTCAGTAATTACAAGACATGATACCCATTTAGTGCAATCAATACCATTTTTCTGAATAAAAATAGAGTTGCAGATGATGAAAAGAATTTAAATATTATATTTCATATAAATTCGATAAAATATTATTCGACATAAAAAGTTTTTTTTAATGCGTTGGAATTCCTCTAAGTATTATATTTTTACTTAAACGCATATGACGTGCGACGTCAGTAATTGTTCCGATAGTTGATAATTGCTACTTTGAAAACTTGCAAGTGCTTCAAATTTTGATGAAAAATCATTAAATCATAAAGAAGTTTTTAGTAATACTTATTTGGTATATTTACTCAATATAAACATTTTATTTAAATAAAGTGTATTAATATATTTCCCTCACAAGCTCAGCTAACTATAAATAAAAACAAAGGTACATTTCAAAATGTGAAAAATCAGTATTTTTAATTTTTCCATATAAAAAAATCAACTAAAAGACAATAGAAGCTATTCATTTTGCTTAATTCTTTACTTTTATAGAAATGTTATTATTCGTTGCCAAGCGCGCTCACGCGGAGGTCCGTGATCCCCGCACATACAAATTACGAACGCGGTTGATTTGTGTCAAATACAAATATCACCCTACGCTCAGATTCGGCTCAATAAGTAGCATAATTTCTTTTTAAATATAAACAATAAAAATAAGTAAAAAAATTCATATAAAATATAAATTAATTTAATAATTATTCTAATATGAAAATCTTATATGATGATCTGAAACTTCTCGAATGTTAATGTTTCACTTTTGAATACATTTTAAATTATTGCAATGTTTCCTTCTTTAACAGACAAAAGTTTATTGTAATAAAAACCATTGCCTACAGTATAGCAAAAATAAAATAAGTAAATATACATTTAGCTTATTAATAAAAAAATGTACAAAAATAAAAGCATTTTTTTTGAAAATTTGCAAAAAACAGCAAAGTAAAATAAATAATGCATACCTTTGTTATTACTATTTATACAAATAAAAAAAATTAAATAATTTATTTTGATTCTAATGTATTAATTTTAACCCCACAGATATTTTATATATAAAGTTAGCATTATTAAATGTAAATACAACTCATATATTTAAATAATGTAAACAATCAATAGAGTTCGAAATATCAATAGGGCCACCGATGAAATATAATTTGTGAAATTTTCTCACATAATTAATAATTTTTATTCAAAAATTATCAAGGTTAGTAAACAATTATACTAACCTAAAAATGACGACAAATATATAATTTCTTTGTATATACAATTAAAATCTTGCATTTTTTAAAAACTGATTGATATTTTTTACATTAAATAGAGCTCTACCAGGAAACCCACCTAATCCAAGATAAATATACTAAAAATGTAGCAAACACTGCTTGTGAAATAGATAATATATTTTTATTTATTCGTCAATTTTATTGACATTTTGAGTGATTCAGATTTTTCAAATGGTAGTAGGGGAAAAAAATATCTAATATTACTGAAATTAAAATAAATATATATTGTTTCTTTCATATAAAATATTTTTTTTAAAAAAAATAGGTTATTAACTACACAACATGCAATACTACTAATAAAAAATACAAGTGAAAATTCAGAAATTTATCTCATGAATATAATACAATTACAAGACAGAATTATACTGAACATATTCTTCTTAAATTGAACACCACATGTATATAAAACATATTCACGATTTCAATATCAAAATATAACAGACATTAATTAAATTTTATATCACTAAAGTAGTTTTAAAATATAAATTAAATTTGCAGTGAAATAAAAAATACTGAAAATAAATGGAATACTAAAATATGCTCTTACCTTGCTGTATGACACCTATTTTAATCAACTTAATACAATTTTTGTTCCATAAATTACTTTATTTAACAATCAATACTGAATTTGAAAAAAACAAAAACTTTCTTTTTTTAACTGTTCAGAAAATTTATCAATAAGTAAGAAACAAAATATGTATCAATAAGTAAGAAATCTTATATTTTCCATTATTAAAATGGAAATTAAGATTATTTTGTAAATCATTTACAAAACTATAATTTATTAAAATAATATAAATTTTATACAACATATATAGCTTGAAAAGACTAAAATAAGAAGCATAAAATATCAATTTTCAAATATAATTTATACTGCAGGAATTTCTTACTTTCAATATTCATCTTATAAATAACAGTTATTTCTTAAAACTTCTTAATAAGGCAAATAAACCATTTAACAAATTCATTTTAAAACAAAAATTAAAAAAAAGTGTAAAAGAGACTTGAAATAACACATAAAAAACAAACTTAATTATGGGACAGTTGACAACGATTAAAAAATAAAACATACAGCATAAAATTAATTTTCCATCTTTAAAATCTTAAAATGTACTTTTAAAATTTCTTACTTTTGTCTCTTGTGATATAACATGAATAATAATTAATAAAAATAATTTCAATAAATTTAAGTACTAATATATTCTAATACACTGTTATTCTATAATTTTACTTAAAATGCAGAAATTCGAAACACTTCAGGGAAATTTTTAAAAATTTCTCATTCTATTTAGAATTGTTAACCCCCAAACCATTACAGAATCTCAAAAGCGTTAAGCACGTGTTAAGAATTTCAAGAGAAATTTCCACGTGTAAGGCATAAAATACAAAAGAAAAGGTAATAAATATTTATAAAAAGTTGTATGAATATCTCAGACTTAATGCATAAAAACAAAACAGTACAGAATCATAAAAAATTTGTTTAGTCGAAAAAACATTAAAAAATATCTATTTGAGAAATTCCTGCGACATAATATAGCAAAAGATAAGGCAAATAAACTTCTAGACAAATATGCAACTCGATAAAAAATATCTCCGATAATACAAGAATACTAAGCAATAAAAAGCAATTAAATGGCAATTACAAACTTTTATTAGACACATTTGAAATAGATTTCAGCATTTATTATCTGATATTTTAAATGGTATAACATAAGTAAGAAGCATAGGATAAATTTCTCTATCAATATAACTCAAAAAACATTGTATAAATATTTTCATTTAAAAACAAAGCCAACATACTTTCACACTAAAAGTTTCAATAAAGTAGTCTGAAATGCATGAAATTCGCATCGGCAGATACCTACCTCTCTCGGCAAGACCTCCAGCAACCAACTGAAAAGGGTAGATAGTCTTCCAACAGGTTGTTATCCACTTTATTCATGATGCGAACCTAAAGAGTACAATAACCAGAGAAAACATTTTCGATCGGATGCTGAAATTGTGGGAAGCATCTATTTTTGTACATTAATTGTAGTTTCGGTTGCTTCTGCATACGAAATTCGCTCGTCAAGGACTGGGATCGGCACGAGGCAGTAGACCGTGTTCAGCGGTTATGACATTTAAGATAACGAAAGACCACAAATATATTGGGGAATCTTTAAATAAAACAGGATGGAAGGCTATTTTTAGAAGCAATGTGAAGATATGCAAAAGTATTTTGGGGTGCTTTCACTGATTAATGGAGACACGGTAGGGTGGATCATAAAAAAAGAGTGGTTCGATTTATCTAGTGAAGATAAGGTTGTATCATGCTTTGCCATAAATTATTATGTAATTTTATGCACCTGACAGATTACATCAAAAAACAAAGGCTGTAAACTTGATTGATATTGGGGGGCGGTGAATACAAAAGGATTCATGCGACACACGTTAGGCACCGACGAGGCTCGGACTGATGCAGCGAAAATTGTGAGAAAATTTAATACTTTGTAAACTGTTATGTCCTAAAATAACATTTCTTTTTATCTGATGTTTCGAAGAAATCCACCATTATATCGCAAAATGTTGCGACAATTTTTTCAGGAATAGTTTTGAGATATTAGCTTTTTAAGGTGATGTGACATCTGCGATTCTTCATATAGGTGCTCCTTTGAAATTTTTTGAAACGAATGACTGCCCATTTAAAAAAGACGTCTCTATTTACTGTGCGTTCAATTAAGGTCGGCTTTGAAAGAGTGAAGGAGACTGCGTTTGTAAATCTCCTAATTTTGGTCATGCAAAATAGATATTAGCCTTAAAAGATAAACCATGCTTCTTGATTTTCTGTACACACCGTGAAGGATTCAAAACTAAATCCAGACCAATAGTTAAGGGGAACGCAGAGTTGGTCAACAGTTTGGCAGCGCAGTGACACGACCAGTGCTGGAGCCTTAAGTCAAAGAGGTCGGTGTCATTCATTCCGAATCGCCCTCCCGTCAGAGTTAAACTTGCTGTTGTTCACTGCGATCCCTTCGGGACTTATGAGTTTTGATAACAGATAAACAAATCGGATAAGGCCATCCAAGAATCCAGGAAGTAACAGGAAACGAAAAAATCACATCCTTTCCCAAAATAAAAACTGTAATCTATTTTAAAAATTCATTAACTACTTCTTATCGATAATTATTTTTTAGAGTTCGCTTATATATTATATGTATTTGCTTTTTTTTTTTCTTAAAAAAAGTTTTTTGAATGATACTACATGACGAATTTTAAAGTATCAGGTGTTTGAATAATTTTGGCATTGACATATTTGTCCCCCAAACGAGTGATAACAAGCGTTTTAGAGATCACACTAACAAACATTTTTTTTTTCTGTTCAATTCGGCCTGGAACCAAGGAATTTTGGTTATGTAAAGATAATAACTTCTAACATGACCACATTAAGCTGAATTCACTGTATTCCAAAACATTCATCAGATTTAATAATATCTTTTAAATCTTAGAGTTGTTATATATATAGTTTATTGCTTTGTATGAAAAGTTTACAAGTATTTTAATTAGACATTTGTGAATATTTCGTTTGAATCAATAAAATTCATTGATTAAGCTAGTTGTTATCAAATTGATTGTTTGTTATTAAAATATTTCATGTGAGATGCAACCATCGGCTATTTGATTTGATTTGATTTGTTTGGTGTTTTTTGGCCCAAGAGCCATGATATTGACTATACTGTGCCGAACAATGGGTAAAATTATATCAATTTAAAATCAATAACTGGGAGGAAAATGATGAGAAGCTAAAATGTGATGAAGATTCAAATAAAAGGATAAAAATATATGGATTTTTAAAATGCAAAGAGTTGGACATGAGATATCTTACCAAGCAAGGAATATAATGGAGTGAAAGATTTTTGAAAGAACTGTAACCTCTGGTCACTAAAGTTTGGGCATTTTGACAAAATAACAAGCATCGGCTATATCTCAGCTTAACAGCTATAAAAGACTAATCTAATAAAAAGTTCTAGAAAAGCAGGACGTTGTGCTTTTGATAAAAAGAAAATTATTCGTCTTGGTCGATATTTCTGCTATCATCACGAATGAATAATGGCAATATTCGTTTCTTATAGGTTTTTTTCCTAACAAAAGTCGTCTTAACAATAGCGTTCCTTAACACAAATTTTGAAAATTAATATTTAATATTAAAATCCGATAATACACAACGACTACTTCCAAATACATTTAGAACCTGTTTAATAATTCAGAATTATTTGTGCAATGATTCATGGAACACTTTGCTTTTAATTAAGGAACCATGAAATTCTTTACATATTGTAAATAAATTCATGCCTATAAGGCTAGAGCTGTAGGAAGAGTAAGTGGCATATGGTGTATTGCATCATTTTTTCACTCTCCTCATTATGTTTCTTTTAAAACGACATTAATAGAAGCTCGCGGTTGTTCTTATGTCGTCCTGCAAAATTGACTCCCAAGGCATCTACATTCGTCCCGCCTCTGCCTTCGTTGCAACAGCACAGGGAAAAGATGCATGCCATGTCTTTTTATCCAAGGAAAAGAAATTTCCCCACCTTCGTCCAGTCCTCCATTAGTTTTATATAGCGAGAAATGTGATCGAGTAAAAGGTGAAAAATAATACAACTAATGTTGATTTCACCCTGTCGTTCCCATGGATATTTGAGTCCCTCAGAATACTAGTACACCCGTGGTTCTAATTCAAAGATGAGAACTACTTCCTACCTTACCCCTACACAAACACACACACAAAAGAAGTAAAAAACGCAATGCAGCTTTATGTTCTTAAAGAATAAATATATATAAAAGAAAACCCTCTCAGACAAAGGTTATTTAGCAACTGCTCAGACACCCTTTGAGAGTTCTCAGAAAAATTTTCTGTCCCTTAAACATCTCTGGATGTGCGTCTCTAACAAGAGATAGACACGGGCGTACTTAACGAAGTGGGTGAGGGGGTGGAGAGGTAATCTACAACCAATATCTAGGTATCCTTGTGCCCGCCGTAGTTTGAAAGGGCGTTTGGGACCTTTCAGTATCGAGTCAACAGCAAGATGTAACATGGAAATGGATTATCTAAGCAACTTCAATTATCAAAATTTTTTCTTTTCATTCATTCTCTTTGTAATAAAATGTCTCTTCATTTCAAAAAATTCACTTCATTAATAAGATAGCTATGGGAAGATAGAAACAGCACTCTCTATTTCTATTGAATTGGAAGTCCTGTCTAAGAACTCGATTAAAATTATGGTAGTCATTAGTTCGTAAAACACACGAGAAAATGGTGTATATAGATTTAGGTGTACATTTACGCATGTGTAATAACCTGTGTGAAGTTTTTTAACAATATATTTTATTGCTCATATTATTAAGGAAAAAATTTATCCTTTATGAAGATTCCTTCATGAGAATCATGATCAGCAGGCGAAGCATTTAGAAGAAGAAGTCGTATCGCTGACTCTCTGACCTGCCTGAAGGTACAAGGATAAATCCTTAAACTCATTGACCAGACCACCTCAGCAGCAACACTGGCGAAAACTGTGGTTGAATCCTAACGGTCATTACCGGCCATGGTACAACCCTTCCAGTAAGAAGTACGTTTAGTCATCGATCGAAGGAATGAGACTCCCACCTATTTGTGTACCCTCTAGGCTGGCGAGATCCGATTCCCAGTCGGAAGTATCTCATCCCCATTTCGTGGTCTTCCATCCCACCTGAGGGAAAAGTTCGAAAAGAAAGGTAGAATGCATGCTTGTGTGTGCTAAGTAAACGGGTGAAGCACAGCAGATTCTTTAGTGGAATGCAATCGTTAATGAAAAGCACAATTCAGTTTATCGATAAATTTGCAGGGGTGGGGGAGTAATTTTCATTATTATTGTCAGTAAACCTGTGTTATGATCTTTGGAGACCTGAGTGAAACGACTCAGGTTCGCTGCTAAGAATATGAAACGAAAGTAGGACGAAAAAAGAAGCTCGTTTTAAGGATTCAGAAAAGTTATTTCCCACTCACAGAAATAGCAATGAAACTAAAGAATTGGTTGAGCAGTAGTTTACAATAAAGTTATCATTATTTCGTTCCAAGAGATTTGGGACACTCTTACAACTCGGAAATCAAAACATTTTTTAAATCTGAATTTAAGTGGATAGAAACCAATTTTATGAGCGTAGTTAAAATGAAACTAATACATTACATAATATAGTAATTACTAATAGTATATAAGTAATTACTCTATAATATCTTATTTATATAAATGTGCATACAAAAGTTGGAATTCAGTATTATGATCGGAAATGCGATAATTTTTTTCTAGATATCCAATGTTTCGTTGCAACCTTTTAAAATACCATTAGCTATATAGTATAAATATGATCATAAAAAATGTCATCCAAAATTCAAACAAACCTGTATTATGTATAGTCGTATTTGCATTCCGTATTTTGTTCTACCAGCAGTTAAAATTATTTTTTAGAATAGACTCAAGTAAAAAAATGTCTTAATCAGAATGATATCGTCTATTGATTGGAGCTCTGTACTACTCGTGATGTGGATGGAATTTAAACCTTGTGAAAATTCTTACAGTGGTGTGTGATCATGGTAGAATCATAGAATATATATATATATATATATATATATAAATGGATTGTTTGATTTTTGGATAAATTTATTTATGATCATATTTATACTATAAATCAAGT
>JAOUZG010043301.1:914333-925406 GCA_026289955.1 Argiope argentata
ATATATATATATATATATATATATATATATATATATATATATAGTAGAATCATTCCACTTCTTCAGTTCAGAAATTTCGAGGGTAACCAGTTTAATGGTCCTCACCGTTTGGCCAAGATTTCAGTCTTGAGATACTCTCGTTTTGACTCGAGACGGAATGTGCTCTGAAATGTGTTGAAAGAAACATCGACGGCAATTCAGAATTCCAGTAGCTTTTGAGCATTAGAATTACAAGGAACTTATTAACCTTCTCGAGTCCAAAGCTGAATCTGACTGACGCTTCGAGAGATTCAATTTTTAATTTTAAATTTGCCATTAAGTGAAAGTATTAATTTAAAATATGTAAGTCCCTGAAAAGCACATCATTATCTCAATGTAAAGTATTATCTTATTGTAGGAAATAACATAACAATAACTGTCTAAAACAGGATGTGCCATCTAATTGTGAAGTTAAGTAAATTCATATGCCAAGGATTAAAAGAATCATTTGTCATGTGATTGAAGAATACGTTTTTCTTATCCCCTTTTTGTCATCAGTTCAGCCAAGAATACCGCAGAGAGAAGCGATGAAAGATGGGTCACTTAAGAGCACATTAAATGCAAGGGCACGAAATCCTGACTTTTAAGACTCCTTCAGAATATCTTGATGCCGTGAACTACATTGAGCACCAGCTCGAATAAAATGTAATCTATAGTCCTCTCCAATGATGCGACACTTGCCAAAACAGACGAGCAAGATCATTCTTATAGCAATTTTTTTAATCTCTTGCTTCATGCTTGACAAGAAGAAATTTCGCACTTGATTTTAATGGATTTATTTTCTGGTGTGTTGAAAGACTAACATTTTATGCACGTGTCTATTTTCATTACAATGAGCTGCATTTAAAATTTATTTATTAATAAAATTTTTGATGAACATTGAATTTGAAAAATAATCGATTTCATGATTAAAAAGCAGAAAATAATTTTGAAAAAAATTCTGCAGTGGGATACCGATAAAAGCGTGCTTTAAAACTTATTTTAATAATATTTATCTTATTATTCGAAACAAGTTAATTTAAAAAAAAAAACGAATTTAAGTATTGATCTAGAATGAATAAGATCCAAATCACATTTGAAAATTTATTTATTGCAAATTCTTTGACTCAACTTTCAAAATTCGAATTTTGATTCTAATATCACGCAAACATATACTTACATAAAAAGATGCCGGCTTTCTGGAGACAGGGATGGGGCATCTTTTCCTTGATCCGGACTTCTCAGGTTCAGGTGCCGGTTCGGACAGGGTCGTTCTTCTGCCGTCTATCTGGGAGGTGTGTGATTGAGTTCTCATGCAAAAAGGGGCTGTACAAGCGAATGTGATAAATGAGAAGCAAAAGTCGTACTCTTGGCCCTAGGTGGCGCTACCACAAAAACAGGAAATACTAACTAGGCTTAAATCACTGACTACCTCAGCAAGCTTATGCATGGTAAGTGCTATAAGAAATAACAACAACGGCACAAAAAAGATTAAAATGAAATCTGCTATGCATATTTCCATGCATCATGCCACAACATAATTTCTTGAGCACTACGTGCTTGTGCAAGATATTTTTATTTGCACTTATTTGCACATTTTAATTGTTGCAATGAATTATTCACTTTAGTATTGCAGAGTTCTAGGTTTTATTTGCTGTAGTCGTTTTACCTATTTATTTAAATAAGAGCTTTTGTAAATGCGATGGCAACGCGCTATTAAAAGCTGATTTTTTTTTGAGATGCTCGTGCAGATATTAAAATTTCAATTTTTCGTCTTCGGATTTTTGTTGATGTAAAACCTTATTCCCAAAATAACGTCATGTTAAGACATGATGAAAATTATTTAGTTTCATGAATTAAACTATTTGTATTATTTTAAAATGTAATTCGTGCTAAAAATAAATCGAATTTTTAAGAGCTGCAATAGGGTCATTTCGTAAAGAGAAACTTCTAGTTATGATTCTACATATTTATCTTTATGTATTTCTACCTTTTATCCAAAAATAAAGTCCATTTTATTTTGTTAAATAATGGGTTCTTTTCAATTTGTCGGAGAGTTGTTTGGAAATGAGATTTTCAGTTCAGAGGTACGGTAACATATTGAAAACCAAACTAACCCAGAAGCTCTTTAATCTTTCACACTGCAGCTGTGTGTGTTATTGTAACTTCAATAGATTTAATATGCATATGCCCATCTTTGATTGGGCCTCGAATTAGCAGTCTTCTTGTCAGTTTTTTTCTTCAGAGACGCAGACAATAAACTTCTATGGCCATCTGTCAAGACAGATATTTCACACGTCTATTTGAACGTTGATTAATAATATTGAAGTTTTTCTTTTTTCTCAAAAAAGCGATGAAGGCAGCCCCTCAAAATTGTTTCCATATAAAAGTCAATGAAAAAAATTTAATTATTCCATGCAAATGTATCCATTTGGAATTTTGTTAGATGCATTTTGAGCGCTTATGACTTTCGCTTGTTTGCTCATCTTACAACACGAGTATTACTCTTAATTCATTAAACAATTGTTAATTAATTAAGATTAAAATTAATTATTTCATCACTATTTATTACTCTTAACATCTTAGTTTCACTTTAATGAGCTGTTTTATTTTATGTATTATGTTATTTCTGTTTTGCAATTGGTTATAATATGCGCGGGAACAAGTGACAGAGTTATTTGCTATGCTGCATTATAATATTATTCCATGCTTAAAAAGTTTAACTTAGTATTACTTTATGAAAAATAAAAGTAATTTAAAATATATGTACATTTTATCGTAGAATATAGTACTGATTTTCACTGAACGTGCATCAGGAATAGATCATCGGGTTACTAAGAAGCATTTAGCAACACCCTGAACTGCAGAAATATTTTAGGGAATTTACATCCACTTCTTCCTGTAAATCTACCGCGGCTGGAATTTTGCACTTTTTTAAGTCTCGGATGACTGACATCCAATTTTAAACGAGGAATGTTTTAGGTTGAGCAACATTTAAATATCCGAGCGAATATCATTGGCTGGAATCAGTAGTCACATGCTGTGCAACGAAAATGACTGAAACCCAGTTACTTTCAAAAGACCTGTAATCTCATTAGAAAGGAATTGCGGATCGCAAGCACTCCGATCTCCTGATAAAATATATCAAATGTTTAAAATAAATGATTTCATTTACCCCTCAGGACTGTTTTTTGTATTTAAGCATAAACGATCTTATTTCCCGTGTTAATTTCTATTGGATATTTAAGATGAGAAACCATTTTCTTCGTTATTTCAGTAATATCAATTAATATTTTTGGGGTGAACATTTTTATCATTTGCATCTATTAAATGCCACGGGGATATTGCGATTTGAAATTCTAGTGGCAGAAAGAATAAAGCTTTTAAGAAATGGTTAAGTGTTTACGTCTGAAAAGATTTAGAAAATGATAATCAAAAAAGAAATGAAAGAATGAAATTTTTCATAAAAGTCACGGTTCAACTCCTAAGAGAGCATAAAATTGAATCTGATCACTTGAAAAAATAAGACCGAATTTAAGATCATTTATCATATTGTTTCAGCGGTTTATTTAAATTCTGCTGATATACTGCGCGCATGATTATTTGAGACAAAATGTCATACAAAATTACAGGGTTTGCAAGTTTGTTTGTTTTCTTTTTTTTTACTTGTCTTTCGTGAATGTGGAAAAAAGATTTATTACCATTTTTTACAAAATTTACTATTGCCTTGAGAAATAATCATTAAAATAACTATTCGTTTCTGTTCTTTTGTCTCCGTTCAATGTGTTAACATGAAAACATTCAGATGTATTTCAGAGACATTATAATAATTAATCGGATGGTTATTTTATAAAGATCGAATTTGGCATATTGTTATTTACAAAGCTTGTAGAAAAGATGACGAAAAAAATTGACCAACAATGTTTAGCTAAAATAGTTTAATATCTTTCTGCTACATTTGCATCGAACTGGTAGATTATTTTGTTACAAATGTTGCAGTTGTAACATCCACAGGGATCAGTCAGTAATAACTCTATTGGGTGGGTCTGAAAAAACTTCACAGCGTATCATTGCGTTCATTAAACATGCTTGCTTACTTTCAACTAAAAAAAAGTATAATTCTAATATATTTCAAAAGTAGTTTACTTAAATTAAAGCTCTATGGGCCAAATTTTTGTTTTAACTTTAAAAAAACTGTGGGAACGAAAAATCATAAATTACAAACCAATATAGACAAATGAAAACAAATTTTTGTGTTTAAATTTTTTTTATTACTTTCTAATAATTATTTGAATTTCAAGTAACACCGGCCTATAAAATTTGCCCTTCTGTGTATAATAGCTCTTATGTGAAAGTCCATAAAACAATTTGTATTTGGTGTAAGGCATAAATGTACATGCATCCATAAACATAGTTTGGTAATCACTGAGAAAAGCACAAATAATTTCAATTGGATCGAATGGTTTCACGTAGTTTTACTGCCAATAGTTTGGACAACAGTTATTTTGTTATTTCTGGTTGTTGAGCCTAGTAATGGTCATGAATACTAGTATTGGTTGTGTTTGCAGCGTCATAGAGTTAAGAGTTATGCGCCACCTCATGAAAAAAAGCTATAATAATTTTGTAAAATGTCGATAAATTAAAATATGACCTGAAATTTACAAGGGCCCATAGAGGGCTAATATTCTATTTTTCAAAGCTGCAATGATTCAGTCATATCAAGCCTTAATTAGCTGACTAGCAACTACCTAAAGCGGCACCTTATACTCCTGCCCAAGCTCCAGTTATTCCGACAGTAAATAAGTAATAAGCTTATTTGAACAGAATTATTTTTTTTAATTCCAGCAATCGATATTAAAATGCACAGTTCCATATTCAAAATTAAAACTGTACATCTTAGGACGCTTTACATAATTCTGAAATGTGCGTCATATCGTTCAGAAGGGATGCGGCAACTTGCAGTATAAAAATTAAAATATATGATGATTGTGAAAGGTGAAATGAAAGTTTCGGGCTTGGATGGCAGCTGTCGAAAGCAGATTTAAGGTCCAATACTTCAAATAAAATATTCAGATTTTTCTCTAAAAGCCTCCCTTTTTTAGAATTTGTTAGAGTTCAAAAAATATTTTTTAAGTAATTTCAATAAATTTGTGTTTTTTTAAATGTCATCTCAAGTTCTAGAGATGAGTTTTCCTTGCAGTTTCATTCTGTATTAGTTTCCTTGTCAAGGAAGAAAAACTCGATTTAAGTATTCAATAACAAGATAACTAGCCAATGTAGGGTTTTTTTTTCGTTTTTTCTTTATTATTAGTTTAATAATAAAGAAATTGTATAGTTTAATAATAAGTTTCGTTTTTTATTATTGTTAGTTTAAAATTAATTGACGGAATTATTAAAAATCATTCTTTTGAAACCTGTATTTTTATATAGTCATATTTATTGTTCTTATTAGTAGAAATCAACAAATTTTACATTCATTTTTACATTGCCTGGTTTATCGACTTTTTGTCATGTCCGAACATTATTTTGTTTTGGGGACGGGGTTTTTGGCATCATTAAAAATTCGCCAGTGAAAAATAAAAATTTTATTCCGCATCAGCATCTCAAAGAAATCAGCTTTTAATAGCGTGTTGCCATTCCATTGACAAAAGCTCTGATTAAAAAAAATGAGTTAATAACTGAAACAAATAAAACCTAGAAAAAAGTGATTCTGTGCACTTGATTATATGAAATGAAATAAATAAAAAATGTGATAATTTTTTTAAATACTAAATGCGAGACTAAGTTTTTTTTTATCGTTTGCAGTACTGGAGGGACTCATTCAATGGAACAATTAAAATGAATTAAAATATAATTTAACTTGCACGAGCAAGTGGTGCTTGGTCGTTCAAGAAATGATGTTCTGACATGTTACATTGAAATAGACATAGAAGATTTAATTTTAATCTTTATTTGTTATTTATTTCGATTGAAAAACATGAATTTAAATTAGTAGCTGCAAATTAAAAATAATGTTACGAAATCAAAGAGGAACAGGAAAAAATAGATTAAAATGAAATTATATCATATAGTCACGTTCTCAAAACTACATTTTTCTAGGTTTTATTTGCTGTAGTAATTAACTTATTTTTTTATCAGAGCTTTTGTAAATGCAATGACAACATGTTGTTAATAGCTGATTTTTTGAGATGCTCGTGCGGATTATAAAATTTTTATTTTTCCCCTACGGATTTTTGTTGACGCTAAAAACCTCATCCCAAAAAACAATATCATTTTCTGACATGATAAAATTCTTGTACTGAGCTAATAATGATAGGAAAAATCACACGACTGAATGTTTTAATAAATAGTTTTCATTCCTCCATTTAAAAACTTTTTTTTTACAGATAATGCATCAAATTTATTCAAAAATATTTTTTAAAGAGAAAATCGTGCAGAAATGAAATTGATATTATTAAATAGATTATTTTTTGAGTCTTAATGCAAAGATTTATTTTGTAAGATAATTTTTTAAAAAAAATATCACTATTGATTTTTATAGAGAATTCACAATGACATGACTTGACTTGATTAATGTACGATTGCCAAAACTGAAGCGTTTGAGGCAGTTTATCTACAATTTTTGATAATCTCTAATCGCCATTTGTTAATATTTCTGTTATCCATCCAAAATAACAATTTCCCGAGTGAATGGCACCATTTTGATGCGCTCGTCAAGAAACCGTTAATTGATTCGAAACTTTACTGTGTTTATATATCTCGAAAGTGTTAAGTCTATTTTGGTGCTAGATTAAACTTTTTGTTTGAAGTCTATTCCTTTATTTCTTTTACATATTCTTTCCCCTGACTGAATGTTCTTTTTGATGAGATGATAAATTATTTCCAGAATAATCCTGTTAATATTGCTCCATTAATTAGAAGAGTGAAGCTTTGGATTTAACTAACCTGTGTGTGTGGGGGGGGGGTTACAAAGTGTAGTATAAATATATTTAAATGTGGATTTTTCCATTTGTTTAGCTAACTCTACTTTTAAATTATCTTGTTCAAAGACATACTTTTTTAAAAATTTATCAGCTTTAAACAATTTAAAGCTAAATACCAAATTTCATTTTCATTAAATACTCGGGCTCAGGAAATTCTTAAACTCAGAATATTTTGATATTATAAAGCTGTCTCTTTGCATATTTTATATAAGAGAAGGCCGAAAATTTTACTTGGACAAGAAGGATTAATAACAACATTACAAACCTAATTCCTAGCATTCTCATTACTTGGCTTTGGAATATCATGAAAATCATCACAACTAAACTGTATAGGAAAAAAGAATTTATTAAATTTCATTCAAAACGGGGGAACAGAATTCATTCCGAAACTGATTAATTCTTTGGACGGTGACATACATAGTTCTTCTGTAAAAAAAAACAAACAAAAAAAAAAAAAAAAAACAAGAACCTAGTTTAAATTTTAGACAGTGCGATTCCCAAATCAATATTCTAATTAGGAAACTTGTTGCTGGTCTTCCCACGGTTCTGTGGTTGAAAGTATCTGTTTTTTTCACGGTTGTCACTAATTTGCGAACTATTTTGGACGGCCCGCTGCCCCGCTGAAAGGACCGGACGACAGAATCCTTTAAAAGCCCATGCGTTTCTGCCAATCAATTCTAATTATTCCACTTCTTTTGCAATGCAAACTAAGAAGAAAAAACAGCATTCACTTTCTCTGAAACATCGCATAAAAATAATCTGACTCTTGGATCTTAAGTGACAACATTTATTACATGGATCCGGAACTGGTCAATAGTTTTTGAGTGTACTAATACTCCAGAAATGAATATGGAATACTGCGTTATCTTTTTTCGGGTCTTTTACCTTATTTTCTCGATTATTTCAGTGAAACTTGATTTTAAAATTGATCTGTAATCTGGTTAGTTGACATTCTGTGAAGTGCATTACGGGACATTGGTAATTATTGATCCATCGAATGATAATGCGATGCTGAATTTCAATATCAGGGTCCTTTACCTCTTCTTTTTCGGGGGGTCGGGGTAGAGGTAGGAGGGAAATTTAATAAAAACTTCGATAAAAGTATAGAAAGATCGTTCTTTGCTGATAGCGGATTGGACATTTTCTGACATAAAATAAAATAAAATAAAAGTTAAAAACTTTATATCATTTATAAAATTCTTCAACTCTCCTTTTGCTCGAACGAAGAATTGTTCACCCTTAAAATATTTATACAGCAATCAATTTCACTTGAAAAGGATGCATCGATCTTTTCGTAATAGCACACATGGAAATGGTTTCAAACAATTCTTCTTTTTCTAATTTATTTAACATGTAATCCATTCTTCCTTGATTGCAGTCCTTAATAAAATAAGTGTCCATATAGGAAGGCATACAAGGCTGTGCTTAGAATTACTAAATGAAAGGCGTTAGGTGTATATATTACTGAAAAATACAATTCCTCTTTTGCTCATTTTTTTCCTGGAATTATTTGATTGCAATTACTGTTATAAATATAATTAAACTATAACTCATAATTCATAATTTATTTTTTATACTATTTCAGTCATCCCCAAAAAAATTCTGTCCTTTCTATTTTTTCTGTTCTTAAAAATAATCTTTTGAGTTTTAAAAATTGGTATTTTTTAGTTTGCATATCATTTTTAAAAAAATGGGAAAAAATGAATACAGAAGGTATCATAAAACGAAAGATTTAGAGTAGAATTTTTTTTATTTGCTTGATATTTACAGTTAAAATATTTCCTGCTTATGACAAGTAAATATAAAAGGTTAAAATGAAATCTGCTAGTCATATTTCAATGTATCATGTCAGAGCATCATTTCTTGGATTTCTTGAACGGCCAAGCACCACGTGATCGCGCAAGTTAAATTATATTTTTATTCCTTTTAATTGTTTCATTGAATGAGTCACTTTAGTATTGCAAAGGATTTAAAAAAATTTGTCTCACATTTAATGTTTAAAAAATATTGCATTTCCAATTCATTTCATTTCGTGTAATCACGCGCTCAGATTGACATTTTTTTAGGTTTTAGTTGCTGTAGAAATTAATTTATTTTTTTAAATAAGAGCTTTTGTAAATGCAATGGTAACGCGTTATTAAAAATTGTGGGGTTTTTTGAGATGCTTGTGCAGATAATAAAATTTTCATTTTTCGAATTCGGATTTTTGTTGAAGCTAAAAATCTCATCCCAAAAACAACATTAAGTTCTAACATGATAACTAAATGTCTCACGAGAAAACTAATATATTCTCCCAGAAAAGTTTGCACGTTCTCTCGAATAGAGATGTAACCACATTTTCCCATTGCTTAAAAGTTTAGATATAGAGCAAGATCACGAATACTTGAATACCATAAGCGCTAAAAGTTTGATTTTTTTCAGTACCGCGAATGGAAATTTTGAACTCCGTATTTGCAATAAAGAAAATTATTTACAATTTTTAAAAAATTTTCTTTGATAAATTGAAATTAAAATCATGTATAAAATTTCTTTTATACGGTAGGTTTTTTTTTATCATTGTATTTACATGCATGTGAAAGTGTTTATAAATAGACAGTTAATCCATTGTCCAATTTGACCAAAAATTGATGATAATATACATTTTAGATGAAACTACGCGCGGAGTTCCGTTTATTCAAACGGTTTTCTTGAGCTGCCGCGCTCGCATGCATGTTTAAGTACAAACTGGTAGCCAGCGGAACCTGTGCTTAAAGTTTGAAACTTATCTACATTTGAATGCTAAATTTGAGTACCAAATAATATCTATCTCTATGGTTTGTAGTTAATTCAATTGTACTCGGAGAATCGGAATTGCAAAATAAATAGAATTTGTCTTTCCGACTTTTAAATGGAATTTGTTCAAAATTTGAAGGGGAAAAAATTAAATATTTATTATAATACTCCTATAGCAAATTTGATCTGTCTAACAAAAAGTGTTTTTGAGTTTTTATATTCAAAAATGTGTGTTTTTGGACCTCGGGAAGATACAATAAGATTTGTTAAGATCACTATTCTTTTTTGAAGATTTCATTTTTTTTTCTCTTTGGATATTTCGAGTGCCGGAAAATAACCAGTGGGAGTGGTTTCCTCCAAAATTTCTCGCATATCCCCTAACAAAAGAGAATTTGTGTTTGAAAAGCGTTTTTCCCCCAACATAGTGAAACCAAAATTTAATTAAAAATTAAACTAGTAATACAAATTATTTACCAAAATCACATACCAAATGATATATTTTATTCTTAGTGTTTTTAAGTTATTGCAGTTGTTTGTTTGTTGTTTTGATGTTTTTAAAAATACAAAACGGCAGACAATCAACCACTTGTTGAATTTTGTTCAAAATTTGATATGCATCTGCACTAAAGATGTTGAATCTGTGCACCGTATTTCATTCTTCTAATTCTCTTTGTTTTGTGGTCCTCTTGCTAAATCATATTCAATCGCTGGGCAGGAGGACCTCTTCTGATTGGGTTATGCTCAAAATTTGATAGAAATCCGCAAATTCGACTAAAAACCACATGCAAAATTTCACTTTCCTATTTCAAAACGTTTTTATAGACAGACATTAATTATTCCAAAAGGGGTTTTTACGAATTCACTGAAATCCAAAGTGTAAAAGTTTTTGCTCGAATTTTTTGACGATTATTGTGCTTTCTTTATACTTTATGCGCGAGAAAATAAAAAAAATTATTGTAGACAAAATTATAAACAGACTTTTATAATTTATTTAACATATTATAAATAATATTTTACAAAGTAAGCCAACGTTGCTGACTTGTGAGTCTTCAAGTAAAACAAATATGTAAATAATCGACGAAGTAATGTAAAAATAAATAACCTGCAGAAAGGGTCTGCCTAAGCTTTATTATGTGCTCCTAAATTTGTTATTTCATCCTCTCCCATATAAAACTTTGAACCTTGGGTAAAGACGAGAATTCTATGAGTACCAGATTTTTACTTCCTCACTCATGAGATTTGTGTGCTTCTCAAAATAATAAAGAAAAGCGGTTCTTGTACATTGATATATACATTAGGT
>JAOUZG010043301.1:933309-994924 GCA_026289955.1 Argiope argentata
ATATATATATATATATATATATATATATATATATATATATATATACACGCACACATACAGAGAGAGAGAGTGAAAAGTAGACTATTTATTAAAAAAATATTATTACAAAATTTGGGAACTTGTTCCGATGAGTTATTATTCTAACGTATTGCGCAAATACATAATAAAGCGAAGGTTATATTCTTACATTTATAATTCAATATAACAAAATTTTACTTTCCAATTATAATGCAGTAAAATATTGCTATTGTCGATAAAATGCTCTCTAACCGAGAACATGAAAATATAATTCTTAATGAATATATTAATTATCATGTCAGAACATGATGCTGTTTTCGGAATGAGACTTGTGGCATCCACAAAAATCCGTGGTGAAAAATAAAAATGTTATTATCTGCACAAACATCTCAAAAAATCAGCTTTTAATAACGCATTGCCATCGCATTTACAAAAGCTCTGATTATAAAAATAAGTTAATGACTACAGCCTAAGTTAATAATAAATAAGTTAATGACTAAAACATAGAAAAGTGTCATTTTGAGCACGTGATTATATAAAATGAAATAAATAGGAAATGTGATATTTATTTAAACAATAAATGCGAGACAAGTTTTTTTTTAATCGTTTGCAATACTAAAATGACTCATTCAACGAAACAATTAAAATGAACAAAAATATAATTCAACTTGCACGAGCACGTGGTGCTTGGCCGTTCAAGAAATGATGTTCTGACATGATACATTGAAATATGCATTGCAGATTTCATTTTAATCTATTTATATATGATTTCTAAAAAAAAGAAGCTTCCATTTAATATTAGTTTGCATATTGTATTTTCGCACAAGACTGTATTAAAACTAATTACGAAAATATTTCATACCCAATGAATTTAAAATCTACTTGAAATGCGTTCCATTAAGGGAGAAGAAGCGTGCCAACGCCCTGCAAAGCGTACATTCATGGCTCGGGCTCGCATGCGTCTCTTTGAGCAAGATAGTTTTACTAATAAGTTATTTTACTTGGGGAGAAAGCATTTTTCATAGACAAAATTGAGAAAGACGTGTCACACTTCGAACACCAAGAGACAATATCTTACAGTGGATCAGTTCACCGTTTCCTTAACAAACGTTGAACTGTCATGTCAGGGAAAACTTCGAATCACGCTAAAATATTGATGATTTTCTACACGCAAGGAGAATTAGTATGGTTATACTGAAATCAAAAAAAAAGATATTCTAGGGGACGATTTTCATCCGTGTGTTATATGGCTGGGAAATTAATAAATGATGAGAAAATGGAAACAAACCTAAGGTATTATTAAAGTAGGTTTAAATAAAATATGTTTACATAATGAATTTAAATAGAAGTTACGGAAAATTGTTCATAAGACTATATCATATTACTTTTATGTATCATCCTCGTATTACTTTTATTTATAAAAATAATTTCTAAAAAGTTTATTTTCTTCATCAAAAGTGTAGGTTTTGTGTTATATAATTAGCTATTTTTAATTTAGCTTTTCTGCGCCCATAGATAGATCATACGAATTCTGTTGATGATATTAGAATCAAAATTCTAAATGGGATAGCTAACGAATTTGAAAGATTGAAATCTATCTTACAAATTTATTCTTTGGAAACTAATAAAATGAAATAAGTAGCGCAGTTTATTAAGATGTATATTTGATAATAATGCATTTGATTCACTGACGCGTACAATATCGTCGTTTTTCATATTCTTGTTTCTTCATATTTTGATAAAAATTTCTTATAATTCATATCAAATGAAATATAAATTTCCTGCATAGAAAATGCTATTCTCTAAGAATATTTTAATATCTAGATAATAAGATCATTTCACAAAATTAATAAATAAGTAACACTTCCAGAGTTAGATCCTATTGTATTATTCTGAATATTACGCAGGTCATGTTTTTTCCCATGCTACTTTTAAGTATCATCGTTCGGTAAGGTAATATTTGGAAGGATTTCATACGCGGAAACTCAAAATAGGGCGTAAATTATCATAGCATCAAACATTATGAATTGCAAAATTTCCAGAATTACACATTTTTCAAATACCAGCTGCGTCTTTACATTGATTAATTTAGGTTTTTGAATATACGCTTTATAAATCAGTCAAGCCAGTCCGTGGGATCTAAGTATAATGGAAATGAATTGACTTAAATGAAACTCCCTTTCTTAGGGAAAAAGAACCAATCTCATCACGTATGGGTCAATCTTGTGATAAAAAATAACTAAGCTTCCGATCTCAGAAAACAAGTAAATTTATTTTTTTTAAAAAAAGCGATAACAATCGGACAACACAGAACGAAATATTAAATGGCAACCTATGGAAAGATAACTATTTACATGCTTCACTCAAAGATCCGTAGATATTTTTTATAAGTTTGTGTTACATGAGATTCCAAAGACAGCAGCAATAGATTTAGAAAAGAAAAGAAAAAGACGGGAAACGGAAGACTTGTATAGAATAGAAAATGAAAAATTACACGGTTACTCTTAAAGGATTCGTTTACCATAGATAGGACTTAAGGACTATTAAGTGCTCGAATTTACACAAATAAAAAGAAATATTCCAAACAGAGATACACACGGTTATAAATAGAATCCCATTTTCTTTTCTCAACACAACTCGGCTGTTTCACCAACCAAGCATTGTTAAATGCTGGTTAGATAACGCGTCCTTTTTATAGCGCACCTCTTGATGCCAATCTTATCTTTAAAAAATCATCCAGGCAAAATAAACGATAAAACAAACGAAAAAGACCCCTCGAAGAAAGAAGGAAGCACACAATAGATTCTTCATTTACGATGCACGAGCACCCTTAATATTTGAATTGGGAAGTCTTCTCCCGACCGTAGAAGAAGGTGTGCTGCTGAATTTTATGCTCCAAAGAAGCCTTGTCCAACCTGTTCTGTTCCCTAGCAAGAAGGTACCTCGTTTCGGATAATGAAATGCCTTCATTACTTCGAGTCATTAAATGGTTGTAGATGACCTTATTGCATCAATTAAATCAGTTATAATGATCTACATCATTAGGTGAACGGAAAGCGAGTGTAACATTTTTTAAACGGTTTGTGGATGGGTGTGCAGTGATAAGATGGTGGACACTTACGCTTGGGATTGCAGACCAGTTTTTTGATGATCACTTTCATTAAAAACACACTTGTTGATCGTTGAAACATCAATGCGACATGTGTTAATGCGTCTTTATTAGTAATGCAACGCTTTGAAAAGCTCTGATAGATCATTGATGCATCGGGTAATGTTTTCCAACCTTGCCTTCTTCTTGCTTGGAGTGGTTAACGATGAAATTTGAAACATCTATATGATATCAGAAATACTAATAAAAAGTAAAAACAGCTACGAGACCATTTTTTTTATAAATCATACTCTCTTTTGGAAAAAATATATATCTATAACAACAGAACTCCAATACTTATTCATAAAGAATTTTCTACGTGGAAAAAAAAGACAAGATTCTTGACCTGATATTCTTGATAAAGTGTTATCCAAAACGGAATTCAAAACCTTAGCGAAGGAAGGAGAAAAAATCGTTGGGAGAGAAAACGTTTATTTTTCTTCCAGTTCGTAGCAAACCATCACAAAGACAAATTTAGAAAGGTTTTAAAGAAAACCTGAAGCTGCCAATTTATATAAAAAAGAATCTTAAAATGATCATCACATTTCGAAATAAATTCTTGGTCCTTCAACTGGGTAGTTGAAAAACCGTACAGCCCACAAACTGACTGGTGTTAAAAGTCTTGCGACAAAGACATAATGCAAAGTTTTTGAGATAATTACACGTCACAATTTATTTCCCCAAATAATCAGATAATTCAGATTATGCTTGATGATCTTAGATTTTAAATAGTTAGGAATCTGATAATAGTAAAAATTAGATATTTCATGGATTTAAGTTCAATCTTCTCTTACCTGTAAGGGATTCTAAAATGATACAAAATTATCATTGTTATAAGAAAAAATAGACGTGTAATTAAATAGTTACCTCTAGTAAGTGCTTATTAGATTAATTTATTTTATGTAGAGAAATTGATTTATTTAGAATATTTTTAGAGTCATTAATAGTTTAGAAATAAATGAACTTTATTTTGATTAACCCAATCATTTTTCAGTACATATATATGAATTTCCTGGCAATATTTTCCTATCGCTCGATGTTTTAATAAAAATTAATCTCCTGCCATGTATCCATTTTTTACTTATAAAAATAAAATGTTATTCATTAATAGTTGAGAATGTTGCAAAGTAGTGTAAGTTTCTGAAAATAAAAAAGCAACTAAAATTTTTATGAGGAAATTTTATGCATTTATTTGAGAAACATTTAAATGTTTATTTTAAAGAATATAAAAGTGTACATTTATATTCTTTTGTAGTAAGCAATGTAAGCTAAAACTAAAAAATAAATTTTATAAAATATACGATAGCCTCGAAATATTTGCGCGTCTAAATAGTTTTATTTTCAAAGCACTTTCCAAAATGGGACCTGTAACATATGAAATTGAATAGTTTACGTGTCGATTATTATTTTAAAATAGTTATATAAAATATATAATATTTAACTTTTAAATAAATACTACACATCTTTTCTGACTACTCAAAGAAATTATAAATGGGTAGAAGGCCTCTGGTTATCACTATTGATCATTGTACTTAGTTTTCACTTAAATTCTCATCAACATTGTGTCGACCTTAAAGTAATTAATTAAATCAGACACTATCATCAAACATCATTACATCGAATAATAACAGATTTGTACTGATAGTAATTTTTATAATAAATCAATAAATGGAAATTCACAAATTGGTGTAAAATATAATAAATACATGTTTGCATGATATACAAAAGTTAATTGAGCAAATAAACTGACAACGCAAAATTAAGAGCTTTATATATATATATATATATATATATATATATATATATATATATATATATATATATATATATATATAAACATAAAAAATTTTTATATGTATGCACTTAAAAATTTGCAAAGCTATTTTTTTTTCATTAAAAAAAGTACGACATTATTCCAAAAATTTGTGGAAAAGATCTTTTACAAAAGAATTCAAATATTATAATTTATTTGAAAAAGGGAGAGGCGTATATTTTGTCTGCAGTTGCTTTTGAAAAATGGCGCACATGACAAGAACCTGCAACTGAACGAAATCCAATCGATGAAATCAATCCTGGCTTTTTAAATGAGAAATAGAATTTTTAAATAGAGTCAGTGCATAAAGGGAAAAACATCCTTCCCGCATAAAAACAAAACAAAAAAATTCTTTGTTTTTGAAATGCGAAACAAAAAAATATGTTAATAAACAACGCAAAAACTGATTAATGTGTGTCTTTAGATTTTCCTTTCAATCTTTTTTTTCCGGGTGCATCGAGCAGAACTGATTCGAAATCGCATTAGCCCCGAAAATGCACCGCCTTGGAGGAAGCAGACGACAAAAACAGATATCACCCACTGTTCGGTCCTTTGTGTGAATCCTTTTGAAAAAAAGGAACGCGTTAGAAAGCAGATTTTAAGCTCCTGTACTCAATGAACCACTGTAGACTCATTTTATCAAAACACATCACTCGTTTTTCATCAATATTCTGACAATCGCCGACAGATCTTTTTGAAGAGATATTAAGTTTAATTGAGATTTATGTCAATCAACTTGTATTTTATCGAACACTATTGAATGAAATATATAGCAGGGAAAATAGCATTCGTAAATATTTCAGTTAAAAATAAAATTATTTCTTGCCAATAATAATGCAAATATTTGTAATTAATTATAATTTCTATATCAAACAAAAAAAAATAATTAACCAATTTTATGATGATTCCAAAAGTGAAATATATATGTGAGAGAGAGTAGAAATTACTGTATGAATTTGATCAAAATCTTAAAAATCGGAAATATAAAAAAATATCGAATAAAAAATCGAACTTATATTGATTGCTATTCCGCTGGAAAAAACGCAATTTATAACATTTTTTCTTGCGATTTTTTCTCGTTTTAAGGCTTATTCCAAACCCAGAAAAACATGCGGAATCTGGGATAGTCTACTCATTAACGTAGAGTAACGTCTACTAATCATCATCAGAGCTCATTCTGTTATGTTCTATTATTCTTTTCGTTAGAATTATTACAACGAAACACAAATAGGGGTCAAACACGGTTTTCAGTTCGATTACTGTCTTACGCATTGAAGAAAATTATATTTTTATTGAAGAAATAATATTTTTAACTGGCTGACACAAAATTGGTTGATTTAAAGGAAAAGGCTGCCGCATTTTCATGAAAGAGATGAATAATAGCAGCAATAATAAACCCTGCATTGACCTCTGGATAGAGTTGTTAACAGAAAAAAATATTTTTTAATATTTTGATGATTAAATTTTAAATTATCGGTAAGTTTCTTCTAATCCCTGGTATTTCGATAAAACCGAACTTCTAACATAAAAAATTTGACAAAAACCATTGCTTTTACATGGAAAACGCACTTACAGGATTCTTTAAATTGCACTTTTATCTATTATAACTATTTAATTCCACTATTATTATGTTTTAAAAAAATAAGAAGGAAATTTCATACAAACGATTTAATCTGTTGATGAATCAGATAAAACGAATAATCTCTTAGCGCGACATCTAGTGGAGAACCGTGGAAGATTTCATCTTTTCTAATAGTTTTTAAAAAAATAAAATGGTAAACAAATACGGTGCTTTTCCCTCATTACATCCATCAACTCTTATGCACGGATGAGAAAAAATGCACGCTAGCGTGCAGAATCATAAAAATTTCACGAATTGAAACAAATTGGATCTTTTATTAACAAAAACATACTTTTCGATTTGGAAGCTTTCTATTCAGTGTCTGCAGAGCCAGATTCATCTTTTGTGGTTTGCCTTTCGGAAAGAATGGAGCTGGTCTTCTTATCTCTTTCTGCATTGTCTCAATCATCGCTAGTTGCCGCATTCTTTGCAATGGAGAAGAAACAGCATAAAAAAGATTTCGTATTGTTCATTATGTTCAAAGACGTTGCAAGTGCTGGCTCTGATTTTCAACGTTTTTTCCCTTCGCTCATATTGCCAGGTTATGATAGATTGAACAAAAAATAACTATTACAATAGCCTGATTTATATTGGCTGTTCAACGAAGAATTATAGTAATCATAGTAGAGAAAAAAAATTTTCGAATACACACATTTTAGATTATTTTACATTCTCTGTGGTATTTTAAAGAATTTTTCAACAAAAGTGCCTAAAGAATAGATTCCCAACAATTTAGTGAAAAAGACATTTAATAATTATTTTTCTTCTTATTTCTTACAATTTAATAATTATTTTTCTACTTTATTTATTTCTTACCTTTTAATAATTATCTTACTTCTTAAGACAGTAATACTTTCTTTAATAACTATTTTATACTTTATTATTTATTTTACAACTTCATTCTATTAAATTATTTATAATTTTTTCTCTCTCAATATATTATAACTTTGGTAATGTCAATGAAGAAAAAAAACTCCACTTATCAGAATCAGCATTTCCAACGTCTTTGAACATAATGAACAATGAGGAGCACTTTTAAATAATTATTTATCTTCTTTGGCTTACAACCACTATTATTTGTGAACTATTAAAGTAGTTTCCTGTTTTTCCTGAATTCTCTTTAAAGAATTTATTCTAATGTTTAAAATTGCTTCAGATTCTTTTTAGTAGAAGCATAATTTACTCCAACGATACGAAAAAGTTTGAAGAATGACCTCCTTCGGAAATAGTCATTTTGATATTAGTAGAAATACCGTCTATAACATGATTTTCTTTAATTTAACACTATTTTCAAAGAAACATTGATTTTTCTGCATTGCTATGATTTTAAATAAATTGCAATAATTTCAATATATTTGATTTCACAGAATCTTTTAACTACATTTAGGACTGTTACTGATAACGATTTTAAAATTTGTATGGAATAGCAACTTTTAATTGCCAAAAATACCTTCTCTTATTTACATTTCAATCAGCTGGGTTTATAAAGCAAGGATTTTTAATTTATTTCAGAATATGAAGCGAAAAATTCATATTCTGTTATGTACATATAAACTGATGAAATTAATCAATTACTGGTCAGAAAGAATTGAAATAAACTTGAATATAATTATTGGTCTCCTAAAATCTAAATAATTATTTTTCTGCCGCTTCTATAGCATGTAATTATTTGAATATGCAAATAAAGTAATTTTCGATACAAAATTTAGAGACAAAAATTTGTATTTTATAAATTCAACGTCAGGAATGTTTGAAATTGCTACATTACAGACTTTAAATACGTAAAATTGTAATTCTTTCATCAGCATGACCTGTTAAGGAAAGGTATAAATTGCTTTTTCATAAATAATTCAAACCCACGTTGCAATTTTATTTTAACTATTGAAACTGCCGCGTATGCTTAAAGATAATAAATTAAAAATAAGTTTAAAGAAAAAATTATAAACCATATCAGTTTTAAATTGACTATAAAAAGCAAGTCAAATTTATTAATTAGTTTTAACTGTTTCTCTGAATGTTCGTTGTGAAATGTTTGGCAAGTATATAAAATAATTAATTTTATAAATGGTCCATTGATTATATATCATTACATTACGGTTTATTATAGTTTTAAGGTCTTTTAAGATTTTACGTAAAATTAATTAAATCTTGTGATTGAGCATTTTTATATGTTAATTTATATGAATGTAATTTTTATTAAATACAGCGAAAAACCTTAAAATTATAATGAGAATTTTTAACCGACAAATTTAAGTTTTATTTTCCTACTTTCTCTTATCTGTTCTTTCTTTTTATATTGTTTCTCGTTTAATAACATTTCTTTCCCATTGCTTAACAACATCATAACTAATATCTTTTATTGGGAAAATAATCTACTTAAAAAAACTGTGTCATTAATTTCTCCTCATGTAAAATCCACCTTAAACAAAGTTTTCTTTTATTGAATAGATTTAGTTTCAATTTCTAAATAACATAACCTATATCTTCTTAGTTATTTGAAAACTATATCATTCATTCTTTTGCGTACCTTTGCATTAAATTAGATTTGGAAGAACAGTGTTTGAAACAAAAGAAAATTTTAGATATTTGTTTCATGTGTAATTAAATATTTTCAAAATTTTTACCGTTGAAAGTAAGGCAATCTTGCCTCACCGCGGAAACAAAGAAAAATTCAATAAATTATGTGATAATTTCCTGAATCTTTTTAATTAATGCCATTTTCTAACACTAACATTTACAATATTTCTTTTTTCTAATAACGATTTAAAGAAATAAATAAAAGTTTAAGGATTAAGATTATATATTTCTTAATCGACAGATCTAGAAATTTACATTTTAACTTTAAAAAAAAGGAAATGTGCTTTGAAAAACAATCTGGTTTTTTTTTATTCTTTTGGCAGTGTGTTTATTTTTCTAAAAATAATCAGTATTGATCATCAAAAGATCAAACATTTCGCCCTCAAACAAACTAAGAAGATTATACTTACGCCTCAGTGACACTTTGTGGAATTTACCACGTCAAGAGTAGGACAAATGTATCCTTAACACTCTGTGATTTACACACCTACTTATGCAAATTTGAAGTTGGAAACTCAACGTTTGGCTCAGTTGAACTACTTACGAAATAAATATGATCTATTATACTTCATTATGGGTATCGTTTTTTTAAAAAACTAGTTAATTGTAGTTTCAATGCGTGAGTAATTAATCAGTTAGCATTACTCATGCCATCATTTCTAAATTAGATTTATAACAATGCTTTCTCAATATTTTGGTAATTACTGAAAACAGTTAATTCAACATACCTGAACCGCTTTATTTTTATGCTCACATTTTAACTACATTTATTGTCCTCAGCAAGTAGATGTCTTTTATGAAAATTTGTATTGTAATTTCTTAGTTTAAGACAAATCTAGCCTTATTATTATTTTTTAAAATGTTTGATAGGAACGGTTTTTAACATTTTGAATCATCGAAATTGTTTGATTTTTTTTCCTATAAAGTCCCAATTAATAATTTTTCGCGCTTTACAAAGTTACTTGAACGCTGCTGAATGTTTAGTCTAGACACTTTAATATTACACACTTTTGCAAAATAACATGTTTATATCCGTATCTTGCAATATGATTACATGCAGTAAAATAAGCAAAAGCAATTTCATTGACAGGTTTTACGAATCCTTTATGACAACAAATTTTAATAAAAAGCATTTAAACTCAGTTTAAATAATTTTTATTGTGATTATAATGCAATTATTCATTATGCTTAATCTTTTAAAACTTTATGGTTTAGATTCTTGGTTAATCTTAACAAATTGATAATTGAGCGTTTGTGAAAATAACATGTTGTGAATTAATTTTTGTAATTATCAGTAATGATAATGACTTGATTGTTTAGAATTATCCTGTACTACTGATCATTGCCTTTGAAGGAGTTTTACATAATTTGATGTGTAGATTTATCGAATAAATTTGTTCATTTCAATACTTTCTGTATTTTCATTGAATTGTGGATTTTAGTGCAAGCCTTTAGAAATAATATTTAGATTATATAGATTAAAGAAAATTTCTTTAATTTTAAAATGTGTTTTTCAAATGCATCAGAAAGATTTTAGGAGCTTATTAACGTTGATTATCCAACAAATACAAGTAAAATGGACAAATACAAGTACATAGAAGTAAGATTTGAGACGTAATCTGAATTCAGTTTCCAAAAGGAGATACTTCATGGGCACATTTTTAAATATTAATGAAGTTTGTTGATTTTTTTTTCTCATCACATACAAAAGATCTAATATGGAGCGCTTTAAGTCAAAAGGGTACGAGCATTTTCACCAGTGTCAGATGAGACGTCATTAATGTTTGCTTAATAACGTCTCGTCTAATGCTAAGGAAAGCTTGTATTAAATCATGTGTGTGCGTAATTTACTCAATAAATATCTCAATTTTATTCCGAAGCTGCAACAATTAAGTAATTGCTTTGTATATTTAAAATTTCACTAAATATTGCGCTCTGAATGTTACTAATTAACTTGACGTGGAAACTAATATTAATAATATTAAAAAAAAAACCACGGTGGAGACGTATTCGACAGTCATTGATCGTACACTCCTGACGATAAATAAATAGATTTTTTTTTAAAAAAAAGAAAACTGCTCAGTGATTCAATAGCAATCGATGCTCTGCTGCACATTCCGGGAAAAATGATGGTAAAACCTGTCATTATGCCTGAGATTAACCATCGAAAAACAAATTCTAGAACTAAACAAACACGGGAGCGGGCCGAGAGACGATACAGATTATGTTAGAGGCACGCACTTAAAATGCATGAAAGTCGCGCGGGTTCTGCATCGTCTGCAGCTCGATTTCTCGGAAATTCACGAAGCCGAAAATGCAAATTAAGTTATTCCTTCCCGCTAGAAGACGGCATAAATCAAGTCTGATTTTTACTCTGAGGATGAGTCGCTGCTGAATTGAATGCTCGCCTCTCTATCGGAGGTAATCACCAGTGAGGATAAGTACGGAGAAAGCGAACATTTATCTTGTGGTCATTTGCATCCCGTGGACTGATATCATAGTCTAGTAAACAACATCCCGACATAATTTTACTAGTTCTGTATTCTATTAAGACCATCGTGGGTAATCATGTTCAGACTGATGTTTCGATGCCCGACGATAAGATTAAAATAATTTTTAATGATAAAAGGCACCGAGGGTTTTATTTCGATCTGGACGCTGCGCTGAATTATTCCTTAATCGTAGAACCAAATCGTAGAATTATGAAATGCGTAGATAAAGAGCGAGTTAAAACGCAACTAAAACTGATTACCATCATTAGTAGAAATTTTGCTACCATTAGTTTTTAGATACCAAGCAATAAAGAAATTCCGACTTATTTTCATGCCTCGGTTAATTCAAACTGAAATTTTGATGTGGCAAATTGCGATAACGTAATATTAATGATAAAATGATAAATATTCACTCTTTTAGCAATAAGGAATAGTGGAATGTCTCTTATCAGAAAAAAAAAGTAATGAATGCATATTTATAAAATACACTATCAAGGAATGATTAAAATGGTAATCATGAGTACGATAAATAAAATATTTATTCTTGCCATAAATCCCCTGTAATTGATTCTACCTTTAGCAGTCACAAACAAATTGGAGACGAATTTTTGTTAGTTCAGTGTGTGGCTAATTAAAATAATTCTTAAGATTCATCTTCAGATTATTGTTTGCAACTGATAAGATTAAACTAATTAATAATTTCGGTGAAAATTCATTATAAACTTTTTCTTGGTGTATAAGTAGTGGAAAAGAGAATATTGATGAAAGGCATTACTATAAAATGATTGTTACATTAGTCAACCCCCTTAAAGATAAACTTCGATTAATGAAAGTGCATACTTAATCGTATCCCTAGCTTGACATGATAGGAAAAGCATTCTCCTGGAAAACCTGGAATAATTTAAAGGACAAAATATCATGAAAAGGTCCTTCACATTTAAAATATATATTCCAGATAAATCTCCGTCATCAAGATAACTTATTATCATTAGATCTTATTATCTACTTTTGGAGGATTATCATATCTTGTAAAATATTTTTAAAAATAAAAATCTAATTTATGAAAATATATTAAGATTTTCCATTGTAACAAAACTGTTAAATTAAGAATTTACAACAGACTGCGTATTAATAAAAAGGACTTTGTTCGTTTTATAAAGAAAAAAATTACATAGCAGTCATTTATATATTATGGACTTATGTGTAGTTACGAGATTATCGAGAAGTAACATCAAAAAGAAAGATAACCTTTGATTGATCTCCTTACTTTTATGCTACAGAAAACTTAAAAAAATAATAACATATGTACAAAAGTTCTAAAAGATTGCATTAGAATGAACTTTTTTTATGGTTTAGTATATTTTGCAGTTAATCATGCAAAATCCTTATGGGTTTTGAAAAATTCAACAGTACATCTAAGTATTATGACGTATACCACACAATTTGTAAAAACATCTTAAGATATTCAGGAGGTTTCATCTATTCTCAACTGCATACTCGATTTTCTGGAATGTGTTTTGTATTATTATTTTGTATTTTGTATTATTTTGATTACAAAAAGACACTTTCAGTAAAATACTTTTCCGTTGTAAAAATATTTTTTAACAGTATTTAATGTTTACTTTTCCGATACCTTCCGCATTTTTTTTTCAAGTGGAGAATTGGAAAGAGCACTTGTTTTTCTTAGATTGTGCTTTGCATTGGATCTTTTCCAATTCAATGTAAGTGCAATGAACTCGATTCAGAATTTTAAACATCGTTTATTCAATTCGGGACATGCAAAATAGTGTTTTATATTTATATCATACTTATGTAGAACGAATTATAATGCCTTGTATGATTACGTTTTACTGGATTTTCTGCTGGTTAATTTTTACTTTATTTACTTGAAATTAATTTTTTTCTATCTTTAGATTGATAGTAATTCATAAGTATAAATTTAACAAAGGGTGTACTTATGTATATATAGTAAACTTATGTTGTATATAATAAATTTATGTTGGTTTATATAGATGAAAATCAATTTCTCTTTTTCAAACAAATTATTGACGTGAAATCTGTGCAATAATTTTCAAATGCAAATATTTTTTAAATCGTACAAGAAATGGAAATTACTCATCCAGAGTTTTAACTATAAATTTGTAATTAACATTAAATTAAAATTCTCAACCATAACTTTATAAAAGCTCTTAAAAAAACAGGATTGCGTATAATTATGGACCAGGTATTATTTTTGAATTCTGTTTGATTCCATTAAAAGTTTAATTAATAATGTACTGCTTTGTCTAAATGCTTGTTTGTTTTATGAATATCAAGCTGTTGCAGAGAAAACTGAAAGAAATCAAGCATTTGATTATTTTATTGTTTTACCTGAGCTAAAATAAAAATCCTAAAGAATAAGTTCGAAATTTGAAATATTAACTGTAAAAACTGGAAAGTAAAATTTCCTATCATCCAACCGCATCACTGGAGGAATTATAGAACGTTCAGGAACAATATTTTATCATTTTACGATACATTCCAAGTTGAACACTTGGCACAATATATTCTATTATTTTATAGCGCCTCTCTAAGTAAACACAAAGTAATTGATCGAAATAAAACATTTGTTTCTCCGAAACTGAGTCGTTTGTCTTTCTGTGTTGCAGATCCGAGGCTTGTTGAGTCGTGCCACGTGATCGGTGGTGCATGGTGTGTTGCTGAAAGTCAACCTGATGGATGTTGCGGGCGAGCAGGGGCAGGGCCACCGTTGGCCCTACGACGGCCCCCGCATGGGCGACGCCAACCTCCTCGCACCCGACGATGTCGACGTCTTCTTCCATTCCCTCGACTCCAACGGAAATCCCGTCAACCCGGCCAGCTACTACGCCAGCCCGGCCGCCGCACGGGCCGTGCACAGCTACAGGCCGCCCCACGGTAAGAACTCTCTCATGTCTCCGCCCTCTCCCCTCAACATAGACACCGCTCCTAATAAACAATTTAGGAACCCCGTAGGCAGTTTAAAGTGAATGGCAATCGAAATGTTAGTTTCACAAGTATGGTTTCTTGTCCTTTGTTTTAGTGCGCAGTTGTAGACAGCCCCTTTCCCAAACACCATCCCTCACCTTCACCGTTATTTAAATCAGTTTTGCATTTTTTCATGAGTCAATTAAAATTTTCATTAATTTTTTTATCCTTGTTATGCAATACAAATGGCATTGAATTTCTCCCTTTCATCTAATTACTTCTTTTTATAGAAACGTGATAAAAAAGATATTTAACTCAATTTTTTATTTAAAAACTATTTATGGGAATACATTCAGATTTGCTGAACCTATGATTTCTGTTTTAGTACCCAAAAATGTATCGTACCTATGATATCAAGACATAAAATTTTAAGAGAGAAAAATTCAGAATTTTTAGAAATTACTCATTCTATATTTAAACGCTGAATAATTATTACGAATTTTTGTTTTTAAATTCCCTCAAGATTGATCCATCGCTTCTTTAAACTCATGTAACTTTGCTTTAATATTTTAAAAGTATCTAATAACTGAGCCTCAAAGTTACGAAATAAGACTAGAAAATTCAATATTGCAGTTCCAATAAACGTATTTATAAAAATCTACCTATCAGTAAGATTATTAAGAAAAGGAAATTTTTACCTAGATTTTATATCATTGGGAATAAAAATACATCAAAATTATATTAAATTGTAAATTTATCTCAATACTTTCGTAATATTTTTTTAAAAAAAATTATCTCAAATAATGATAGAAGCGTGAGCATTGAGTCGACTCGCAAGACTAAGTTTGAAGCAGGAGAAACAGAAGAATTCTCTTTTAAACGCATTTCCTTCTTCTATAGTCTATTATCGATCGTGAAAGAGAAGTTTTCTATAAATGCTACCATTTTTCCTATTTGGGTTTTAGACGACAAACAGTCTTTTAAACAATTCTTCCCCGTTTTTAGGCAGCCATACTTTTAAACTACTTCAAGAGGCTTGCTTTTCTTGCTTTTCATTGTTGGAAACTCGATTTTAAAGCGCAACAAAAAGGCGCTTTTTTGTTTGTTTGTTTCCTCCTTCTTTCTGTGTTTGCATGAGAGAGAGATTTCAAACGGTATATTCAGAGAATTTTTTGACCCTAAACTTTTGATCCCAAATGAGCAGCAAAATTTCGATTACATCACAATATGTATAGATAAATATAAATACAATCAAAAAATGAAATATTGATTAAAATTATCATTTCGTTTTAGATATTTCATTGCATCCTTGAAAATGAAATTATCAGTACCAATACGAGATTTTTTACTTGAAATACTTTTTGAATTGAAAAAAAAAAAATACGTTGCTTCATTTTTTTCAATAAAATATGTTTTAGTATGTTTAATAAATATAATATAAAATATGCAAAAATATGAATATGTTAAATATATAAGATTGTCTAATGTTTACATTAAATTGATCAAATAAAATTCATAAGCCAAGAATTTAAAATTCAATTAATTCATATGTTTAAAATACATCTATGAAAGGGATTATTCAAATAGTTTCTTTATTACTAATAAAAATTTCTATACAGTGCGTGTTATCAAAAATTTTGAAAAAAAAAAAAAATTCAAGTCGGAGCACATATTATAAAAAATTCTAGGTTTAATTTGTAAATAAAGTTTTTTTCCAACCGTTAAAGAATCTAACCTTTTGATAAACATCATGATTTAGCAATATTTGTTCAGTCAATATTCTTTTCTAACCCAAAATATATACAGTTAAATACTCTCTAATATACTAAAGCGTTTAATTCCATTATTTTATTTTGAGATTTAGTTGATATTTCTGCATAAGTAATTAATGGGCACGATCAGATAACAAAAATCAAATTCCCGTGGCATTTTTATAATAACAATGTAAATAAATCATTCAGATTCATCAAATTTCAAGCCGGAATTATCAATCAATCTTCAACACGCATGAAATCTTGAAATTCCAATCTACTAATCCTACTACGCGTTGTTTCCTTTCCGAACATGCTTTCGCTGTGCGAATCGAACTCTGCGGTTGTCAATGCTGTCAAACGGAGTTCCAAATGAGTGATAGGTCAATTGTTTGCATTCAGCCTTCTTCTTGCTGCCAATTTGGCATTGAGCGGCACAACACGGAATAATTAACTGTGCGTGGTCCGCAATTAAAGACTTGTTGGCATACGACAACAAAAAAAACTAAAGAAAAAAGGCCAGCCAAAAGAATACCTATAGACACGTTCTGGTCTCTATCTTTCTCGCTTTTTAATTGTCAGGGTGGTGTCTCAGAGAATTATTGTTCTTTCTTTCGAATTGCTTTGATACGAGTTTGATCTTTCGCCAATATAATATGCGTCATTATTTTCGTTCACTTAGTTTTGATTTGTGTTTTTTTTTCTTTGGTGTGAGTGTGTGTGTTTACTATTGTTACTATAGCTTGCTGGCTAACCTAGCTATATTTTTCTTATTTTCTTATGATTTATTATTTTCTCATTTTATAAAATTTATAAGATACGTTTAGTTGTATTAGCTTACCGATAGAATCCTAGTTGCTCTAGCTGCCCCAATTAACAATTTTCATTGAGTAGCCTGGCAATTCACCGTTAGTGCGTTTAAATGACTTTTCACTAGGAGGCGGAAAATTGATTCTCTACTCCCGGATCGGTTTACGGTTGGTCAATCAGAGATGAAGGCTGGCTGAAATGAGTTGAGAAGGGTCCCGCTTTGCCGTTTCTAACTCATTCAATATCGTCATTAAATTATTGTAATCTTTCCTTGCAACAGATAATCGATCTTTAAAAGTCGATTATTATCCTTAAAAATTTTTGACTAAAAGTTTTGTTTTATCCAAAAAAAAATTGATATTTCCGTATTTTCTTGAATTAATTTTAAACTACTTTACGTAAAAGATTCTGGATTTTGGAGCTACTGAACTCGTTTTTTGAAAAACGTTTCTTATATATATATATATATACATATACATTTATATAAATTTAGTAACCCAGCAGCACAAATATGTTGTGTATTGAATAATATTTACTGCGCAATAACAACAATTTTTGAAACTAATTCCATTTTTAAAGAATCAATCAAGAAATGAAATTTAGGTAATGGAGATTGGCATCAGAGGCACATATACATATAGTTAATTTATAAATTAGTAATCATTTTAGTACCCTTTAAAAAAGCAGAGCCTATTAATGAGCAGCAGACTTTTTCTGCTTTTAATTGCATTATTAATAATTAAACTAAGGGATATTACTGCTTCTTTATAATTTTCTTTTTTCAATATTGAATTCTTGTGCATTTCTTAGTAATTTAACTTTATTATAAATTTTAATAACGATATTTGATCAGATTTTTTTATATATTGACTTCAATGACTATTTCAAATGCATTTAAATCCGGTAATTATGCTCTATAACAGAAGCAGAATGTCTTTTGAGTTATTAAAGCCAAAAGAACAAAAAGCAAGAACGTATTTAAATAGAATGACCCGAAATCTTTATCGTGAATAAGAGTATCTGTACAAAAAGTCGCTTCTCTTTCGCAATCGAAATCAACTCACAGAATCAAAAGAACAAGAGAAAAAAAAAACACAGCTACAGTTGTAAACAATATTTATAAGAACTAAAAAAGACCTTAGAAGGGTTTCATCTGGAATTGTGTTCTTTTGTACGGTTCTTGGGTCATACCAATAAGATCCCTAACAATTAATACGTAAGTAACAAGCAAAATTAGTAACATCTTTCTTTATCCGAATTACCAAATTTACTGATTGATCCTCTGATTAACCAAACCATTAAACGTATCTCATTTCAATTCCAAAGACACCCGAACCCATTCACTGCAACAACCTACGCTTCGTCTCTTGTTGGCATAAAAACCAAACCGTTCCGTCGAGTTGATTGTGAACAATACCGATTCTATCCAGAAATACGATGAGCACCGCGATAACTTCATCAATAGAGGAGCGCGATCTAATAATGCATATCTAATTGGACAGGAGGGAAATGTAAATAGAAAGCCGGCAGATAAATAAATATCCTATTTATATATAAGAAACGAAGTCATCAATGTTACAAATCAATACATTAAGAATTCAGTCAGTTACACCAAACAGGAAAAAGTGGAGGCGAATCTTTGAGACAAAGGTCCCAACACCAACCCAAATACCCCGAGTGAGCACCGTTGTATTTCGGGAAACACTAATTGCCGAATTCATGCTCTGGAACGATCTGGAGGTCGGATACAATAACTCGCCACCCCCACCAGTATCGTTTGGTCGGTGGGTACTCGGAGATCTCCTTCCCTATAGTTAACCTGAAAGTCTTGTATACACAATGGTAATGATATTTTGAGCATTGAAGATACCGATATAGTTATAGTTCTAATTGAAGATACAGAAACAAACTAGAAAAGAGGCGGCATTTTTTTAAGGCCCTGAAGGTGAATGCTTTCAGTAGTTCGACAGATAATACACTCATATTCAAATGAAGAATACTTTCAGAAGTTTATAAACTACTAACTGAAAATTAAACTTGGAGTTAAAAAGTTGATTTTGAAGCACCTGCAGTGGTGTTACTGATTAGCCGTAGTGGTGCTCCTTTTATCTACGTATTTTTAAACTTGTTTTCTTGATTCTTAAAACCAATTTAAAGTGAAACAAACCTTCCATGAACGAGATAGTGGGAACTAGTAAGAAAGAGGCAGGAGAATCTTGTACTATCATATTTCCAGATTTAATTTTAAATAATTAATTAGTTCAATGCGATCTTGAAATGATATCTTCACTAATGGAAATAAGCAACAAATGGACTATTACATTAGTTCAAAAGAAACCCTTCTGCAGTTTTTTATACAATTCGTTAATCATAAGTGCTTTCATATTAATCAAAGATAAATATGGCTAATTCTAATAATTATATACTGAAATGAACTTCAGTTATTAACAATATTAATGTAGTCCAGTCAAATTCATATTATAAATATCGTCACTATAATTAAAAATGACAAAACACCTTCAGAGAGATAATTTTATAAGTAATAATGGATATTACATACTTAGCGTAAAAGTCTCTTATTAATCAAATATTAATCGCTAACGAGAATATCCTATATTATCGCGCCGACTATCCTTACCTTCGGCCAAGTAACATGAAACAGTATAGAAGCAATCACTTTTGTGCTCATTTAGTGCCATAATTCCAAAAGGTTTATTATTACCATTTTATTATTTTGCAAAAATTCTTCCCAAAGATTTATTTTAGATTTATATATTCAACCTTTTAAAAAACGTCTTTTTCCATTTTAGATAATATTGTTTTTCAGTATGTAAAATTTCTTTCGATAAATCACTGAATAACAAAATTTACTTTTAACTGTTTGCATTTATTTTCATTGAGAAACATGAATATTTATTCTTTAGTCCATTATTTTAATTAATTCCCTTATGTTTTCTGCAAACGAAAACTTCGACTAAATATGCATGCACTCAAAATCAAGAAATATGAATTAACCTGATAGCCATTTTATATTCATATTTACGAACACAATCACCGATAGATTACGCATTATTAATTTTTCGTAATCATTTTGATATGATTCTTGTGTTTGATATGTGCATAAAGAATTACTTGAGAGTTCACTATGAATGATTACTATCTCATAGGCATTTTTTAAGTGAAAGAAATTTGATTTAAAAAATCGAATTAAATCATGTGTAAGATTTCGTAGTTTTTTACTATCATTTACTGCAAATCAGTGAGGGAATATACATTATCGAATTTGTCTGTGAAAAAAGCTATTTATTGGGCTCTTCAGCTCAGGACTATTGATTCTAGAAAACTTAAAAGTAATATACTGTTTTAATTTTAATTTTATGTTTGTAAAACTAAAGATATTAAAAAAAATAATCAAAACTTCTTTTTATTTATTTATTTTTAATTTTTCTTAGCCCCAGATGCTCAAATTCTTGACTAAGCCTCTGATAGGGGTTCCAATTATTATAAACAAAGGGACTAAATTTAGTTAGGATTATATTTTTTAACAAAAGTTTAGTTTAACTGGCTTATTAACATGCTTGAAGTTGCATTTAAGTACATTTTAAAATTGCATTTTAATTTATATTGAAAGCTCTTAATGGGCAATGACAACAGCAAATTAATTAATGAGAGTTTAGATAAATATAATTGATTTATTGCAATTACTCCTTTTTGAACAAAACAGCATTCAACTTTAAGCACTAAGAATTGAAATAGCCATGCGAAATTTTGCCGGCATGTTCTATGAAAGCGCGAGTTCGAAAAGTCTCCTTCCCCCTCTCAAAACCCATTTCAATTTGAACTCAAATGGAGAGGGTCCGAAATCCATTAAATAAATGTAACACGTGTTTTGTATCCAATGGATGCCAAGTGCTATTACTGCTGCCGATCTCTGCACCCCAGACGTCAAAAACGATCGAATGGCCATTCGCCTTGACCGCTACCATTCGAAAGGCCACTTGCCTCTCTAAAATATATGGAAATATTACAAAACAGAACCCATTTTAACTGTAAATCAGAAGCAAAATTGAATGTCTAAATACGAACAGGCCCTAACGCTTCAAAGCATGGAGCTGTAGTGTTATCTATATATTAAACATAAAGCTTTACGCCATGCATTATAGCCAAATTCACAATAATTGTATTTAGTATTACTTTATTACTATGCAGTTTTTTCTTTCTTATACATTTCTGCAAATATCAGTATTTTGTGCGTATCGTTTAACAGAAAACTTTCCACCATAGTAAAATTTGAAAAATAAAGTTAAATTTGTTAATGTTATTTTAAAAAATGTAAACCGACATGTCATATTATTACATTTTCAAGATAGACTTTATTTTATCCCAAATAGCATATTGACTTTTTATTGAATACAGAGGTGCAGGGTATTTAAACATACCTGGGAAAACTCAAGATGATTTAGGAGAGTTAAAAAAATTTATTTCAAAAAGAAGTTTGTACTCAGTTTTATTTTCATTTTCGTAAGTAAAGTATTAAGTTAAATCAAGAATTATTAAGTTAAGACTGAATATATTGAAATTCATTTGCCGAATCGCGTATAATTCTATTTTACATTTGATATGCAATTCATTATGTTATAATGAAAAAGTAAATAGCTACAATAAATAATAAGGTGCTAAATACGCAACTCAAACTGAATAATTTAAATATTAAAAGGAAAAAAAAATAGTGTGATCATTCATTTTGAATTCGAATGAGATATAAATTATAAAAATATGATATTTACATTACTTTATGCTTACTAAATTTTTGAAACTTTAATGTAAATTTTCACCCCATCATTCGTTAACCATTTATCTCTCTCTCACTCTCTTTTGTTTAAAACGTCAAAAATACACATTTTTTTTAAAGAATTGAGCTTCTTGTTTTTCTGTCCTATATTTTTAACATAGAAAGAAAATCCCATTTTCTTTTCAATGCAATAACTTTTTACTATAAATTTACTATCAAATAAATGATGGTTGGATCTTCGGTTTTTTGCAAAAATATGCTGCACGAAAAGTTTTTAATTGTTTGTAAATTATTCTCCCTACAAAGGGCTAAGATATAAAAAAGAAATCCAGATTCTTTATCCAGCCATAATATGATCTGATTTAATTTCGTCATATAGCTAATATCGTATTCGCCTAATTACTATATTGGCGAACCAAAATATTTTTCATCTTTCGTGAAGAAAAATTTGTTTCCACATCAGGAAGCATAAATAGTGCTATCCCTTTGTCATATTAAAAAAAAATAAGCCTGTGTGTATACTAATTATTTATTTTGATTCACTTTTTAAAAAATAATTAAATTTCACCCTAGATCCTATATTTAAATTATAGTTTTTCCACTTTTTGCTAAATTATTTCGAATGTCACTTCAATACAAGAAAAATTATATGTTGCACGTAATCTCATGCCATAACATAAATTATATATTTGTGAATGAATCAAATATAGTTTTAGAATTTTGTTTCGTACAACGAAATAGATATTTTGAGCAATGAAACCTTTTTATAGTTAGTCAATATTAAAACATTTTAATGAACTGAAGGAATAGCTATATTTTTTTTTAAAAATGTATTTTATTTACCTCAAAGGAGAAAAACAGTTGATGTAGAATATGTTTTATAAGGACAAAGTCTCACTATTGTACCAGTTTTCTGTAATCTTATGTTTTTATTCATAGTGGCACTTTTTCCAATTAAATGTGAGTAATTCTGTAAACCTCTTTCCTTATTTTAGTCAAAAATTTACGAATGATTTCTAGAAAATTTTATAATTGACTGCTCACTTAAATTTTCTTCCTTAAAAAGAATAGTTTTAAGAAACTTTTATCCAATTATGAGCACTAATGAATAACTTAATGTCAACGTTTGAAGATAATGTATCAAAATGAGAAAGGCTGGATAGAAATTGCCCTTTTATGTATTTTTGATTCAATGATGTTTGTTTTCAACAGAAAATATATCAATAAAATAAAATCTTAAAATGCTTATTTAAAGTAGCTTCTGTAGAGCAACAATAAAAATGATGATATAGATTATTACAAGTAGGAACTGTTTATCTAGGATGATTGAAGGAAAAACATATAAGAAGAAAATTATATACAAAATGAAAGAATTGCCGTTACAAAACAATTATGGCATCAAATAATTGAATGTTATGTTTTTTATTATTAATTGTTAATGAAAAAATTGTTTCCTTTGAAAAAAATTTTTTAAGTAAGTCTTATAGGAAGATTATATATATATATATTTAGAGCAGTTGCTTAGGCAACATACTCATTTAACCTTTAAATGCACATTGAAACAAAAAATGTCTAGAAATGTTTACGTCTAATGTCTTTAGAGTTTATTTATGATTAATTAATTAACATTCTTTCTATTTCTAGACAGGCATTGGCAACCAACCTCTTTTAAAGCATAACATGGCTCCTTTTTTAGTCAGTAAGGAACATACCTACAATAATATAAAATTTTTCTACAATGTTTCAGGAAAGCCAATTGTACACCTTAATTTTTTATATAATTATTTTTTTAGAAAAATAATAACAATTAAAGGATTTTCATCGCTTGAATTAAAAACAACAACCCTTATCCATTATAAGATCGAATATTTTTTTTTAATGTTTATAAATTTTCTTGAAAAATCCAGCACTAAGAATCGCATTAAAAATTGTAAATCTTATTTATGAAGTGCATATTTTAATTTTATCATCCTTATAAAAGCAATTTTAATTTTATTATTACCTATCAATATGTTAAGAGAAAGAAGAAGAAGAATATAAAAGTAAGAATTTTTAAATGATTTATTATTTTTTACACTGATATTTTTAAAATAAAACCGTTATACCATTGATAATAAATAACAACATATTTTTTTCAATTCTTTTTTTAAAAATGCAATATCTATGTACATGGATTCACAGTTTATTTTGTTTGAGATGAGGTAAAAAAACTTTTGCCTTAACTAAAAAACTTATTTGTTTTATCATTTTAATTACGACTTATTTTGTATTTCTAAACTGCTATTATTTTAATATAGCAGACCATTTGAAGCTAAACAGCAGTATTTAACTAATACGATTCTATAATTGAGATTCATCTTTAAAATATAGTGTATTATGAAATGCAGTTTCTTTTCCTGCAAAATATTGCAGAAAAAAAAATGCTGCTATTTAGAGGATTAAAAGTTCGTAGAATCTTAAAAGTAGAAGATCGCAGAATTCATTCGATTTACCCTGGAATTTTAAAGTATTTTCTGCGAACCAAGATTGCTTTAAGTTGTTACCCACCATCAGTCGGGGGAAGAGGGAACTCCCTTCTCTTAAAATATTCCAGCAAGATTTGTTAAATGAAGTATTTTAAAGTCGCCGCCATTGCATATAAAGTTGGTCAATTTTATTCTTCGTTCACTCGGCTTTTTAATTTTCTCTTAAATTCCGAATTTGGTCAAAAATCATAGTACGCCCTTAAGAAATGCAGTTTTGAAGAAAAATCGATCTAAAAACTTTTGTACAAAACGCTTTGATTTAGCGCATGCTTTGGGTAGATTAGAAAGCTCTCTGTCTCACCCAAGAAATGAGAGCTGCCGCTCGAATGAAGCCGCCGGTAGAGAGATAAGGCTACAGTAATGGAAACTAAATTTTAATTTTTCTCGCCTTCCCATTACAGCATCGTTTTACCTTTTTCTCCACTGCTTTTTTCGTTGTTGATTAATATTTGTTTTGTTTTCTACTCAGATTTTGATTTCTTTTTTTTATTATTCTTCCCATCCTATTATTTTTCTCCACAGCAGTTGGCAGTGTGCGTTGTGATAATAGCCGGCATATTTCGACTGCGTTTTTGGTTCTATTAAAATGATTATTACTCAGTGTTAACAGAGCTGGCGCAGAAAAACCAGGAATAGAGCGAGAAAGAGAGAGAGAGAAAAAAAATAAACCGAGCAAATGAACACGAAATTTGAGGAAAATAATGAAGGAAAGGAAAAAAAAATTACTTCGATGGAAGGAGTTGATATGAGGTTGAACAGAGTTAAGCTCCTCGCTTTTTGGGGGGTTTATTTCTTTTTTACCCTCCCCTTCCCCCTTTCTGTGTTAATTTTTAGGATGAAACAGTCCAGAAACTTTCAGAAAATGAGTTTCCACACGTTGCGGAGGAACATTATTAATCTGAATTTGCTTTCATTTGCTCCTCGCCTAGGAATTTTTACACACCATATGTGCGAAAAATCTGATTTCACTTCTTTTCCTTTCTTTGATTTTTTCCCCTTTAATCCTGTATTCTGTTTGTTCTTGTCTAAATTGTGCTCCATGCTATCACCGAAAGGGAACCGTATATTCTTAAGAAAAACTGAACATCAAGATATTGATAATTGGCTGCTGGTGTTAAATCGAGACTTAATGGATTTTTGAAAATACGACAGAAGTATATTCTTATGTATATTCGGCAATGATATAAAAACTATGTATTTCGCATGCAGTCACCAAATCCATATTTCGAAGGTTTTCTCTACGCTGCTTGATAAGAAGGAACTATGCTTCCATTTTTTTACCATCACATTAAAAAGAAGATATCTATTATTATATTATATTACTTGTTTTATTATCTAACTCGTCAGTGTCAGTAAGTCAACAATTCATAAGGAATATTATAGGAAAAGAAACTAAGGCTTATTCATTATTTGTTTACTTTTAGATTCAAGGGTCAAATTGCGTTGTTATAAATTATTTAATTTTATAGGACAAAAATATTTTTTCTAGCAATTTCTTTAAGCATTAAAGAGACACACTAATTCATTTGCATATTCAATGCAAGGAAAACAGTTTATTTCCAAAATTTCACGTACTTCGTTATTTTATTTACAAATCTTTGGGTGCAATATGTAGAAACGTGTCTTTTAATTTAAAAGAGAAAGATTCATATATTATATCATTTGAATTTTTGAGTATTTTAAAAATATAATGCTCTCATATTAGCTACGAAAATGTGATTGATTAAATTAAAAGCGAAGATATCTGATAGAATATTAGTTGAATGTTTGTATATCGCAATGAGATATTTAATAATTTAAAGTAGTGCAAATACCAGCGTTACACCTTTCAATTTTCACTTTTATTTTTGTTAAAAGCCGATATTATTTGAAGACCTTTAAGTTACTTAACAGTCCGTATATTGATAATTAAAAAATTCTGTTCATTCATAAAAACTATGGATTCATGTTCTATTTAACTTGAATTTTCACGTAGTCCTTCATAAAAGAAAAAAAAACTTGAAATAAGTCATTGAAAAATTAATATTTAACATATTCTCTTGCCCCTGTATTTTAGTCTTCCCTCATTATTCCGAAAGAAATATTCGAATAGTTTTTAAGATCTTTGATTCCATCGGGTAAGAAAGGTAAACTTGTAGCAAAACTAATCAGTATCGCAGCGAGGGTTCAGAAAGGGACCAGAGTTCTGGATGCCAATCTTGGAATGATGCCAGTATTATAAGTTTTTAAAAAACCAAATATTATGAACAAAACCAGTGAAGGGAAGACCAAAAAATGAAAGCGAATGCTAAAAGACCCTCGTGCCCCTTTTATTTCAATCTCCCCGCTTTACTCCCATAAAAATGCCGGATAGTTTTAAGATTTTTGGGTTCCACTATAAATCAAAAATCAACAAAAGGAGTGTAGATACTCAAGTGCTACCCTTGTTGTTTATAAAATAATCATTAATCACAGCAAACAGGTATCAGTGTTAGGGATATCAATCTTTTGGCTGATACGAATACAATATTTGATGGTATTGTAAGTTTATACATCAAAATTTAATAAATGAAATTAGAGAGGGGAGGTCAAAGAATGAATGTTACGATAAAGGATTCTTGCCCCTTAAAATTTATTTCATTCTGTTATCATCTATATCGATGAAACTGTGACTCGATTCTTCCAACGTTACTGCTCCTTACTGGGATCTTCGCACTTTAGAAGGGCCAGAACCGATTAGCGGCAGTCCCTGAACGTGCGTCGTCACCCGTCTACGCGGGATTCCAACCAAGTGTGACGGGGGATTAGCCGCTCAGGGTTGAAGGTCGAATCGGGCCACTTTGTCCCACTGCGCCTGCAAAGAGGATTTAAACCTCTCTTCTGACTACCACCGGTTGGGCGCTTTGTTCTTGGAGCAGTTTTTCGATATATCAGTCTTTTTGATCTTCATCTTTCAAGTGAACGTTGTAAAGTCTGGTTTTTTATAAAAGAATTGGGATTTTTTATAAAAGAATCAGTAATTTGTTTTATTCTTAAACAGAAAAAGAAAGAATGATTAAAATAGTTTATATGAAATTATAATATAAAGAAGAATGACATTTATGTTTTTCAAATCTATATTTGCCTGTGAACAGCGTTTCTTGTTTAGAATATTATGTTTCTAAATTTATAATATAAAAAAATATTTTCTGTTAATTTTCTGATTACACTGGCAAAACGTCAGAAAAAAAATTAATACATTTTTGTGATATTTCAAAGAGGCACATATATGATTAAATCCTATGTTTATTGAAGAAGAGCCAACTAGAAAATTTACAGACTATTTAAAGAACCAGTTATTATTGAGTTCATGGCGATACAGAGGATCAAGTGGGACTGAATGAATACCGAACCACTGAAAAAGATTTTTTTTAGCTGATTAATTTGTTCCTTGAAAAAAGAGATATCAAATATTAAGCAATTTGATTGCTGGAAAAGTAATTAAAAACCATCAACATGACAAGTTATGAAACCTTATTTGCCAGTTACCTATTAGCCAAAGACTTATACAATTTATTACCAATTAGCAAAAAACAGTGTGGCATGAAATAGAATTCAGAGGAAGACCAGGGTCTAACCGCAGTTTTCGTGTCAGTGAAGAAATTTTCTGGTTGTTTTATGCCAGTAAGAAGAAATAAATACTTAATCAACACTATCACCTGTCACTAACAATTCAAAATCAATGCAGGAAAATAGGTTTATTACTCCTAATTTGAGTAAAGTATCTTTCAATCACAAAACATCAATCCTTAATTTTTTGAGTATTAAAAAAACTTTTCTGTTATATCGAATAATGTCATCATTATTGAGTTAATTGCGGAAGATTTTCATCTAAAAATGTTGACTTTCATTATGCCTTCGGCCTTCAGAGTTGCAATGAAAAGAATTTAAGCATGATAAACGAAATGTCTCGTAATATTTATGATATTCGATAAAAGTATATTATTGTACTCACTCTCACTTTTGTGTGTGTGTGCCTATTTGGAAAGTGACCCTTCTGCAGTGATTCCTCTCAACTATTCCCCAACATTTTCTAACCTATTGGGGGTTGCCTGCTCACCTGCTGGAGGTAGCGTAATCGCTCTGTTAATTCTCCCGCAACGGAGCGGATGCTTCGCCATTGATAGGAGTAATTTCCTCTGACGGTGGATAACGGCAAGGAAGGATAGCGAAGATTTCCTCGTCATCAATTACTCCCCCTCTACGCTCATTAACAAACCCGAATCCACAGCTCTCTCGGGGTACAGCTCCACTGGTCACTTGATGTTAATTTCAGGCTTAATTTATTGTCCACTATTCAAGTATTGAGCAAACATAATTTATCTTTTACTGCTGGCAATCAATTCTCACATTATTCTTGAATAAAGAAATGACTAAATTTTATTTTCTTTGACTGATCAGAATTTTTTACGGGTGTCTTCTGTATTATAATATTGGGGAATTCTTCGCTGATATGGATGGCATTAATGATATCATCCTCGTTATCAATTATTTATTACAATCTCCCTCAACAATTTCTTTTGGATATTTCTGCCTATTGAAATGTCATCGTACTCTTGCGGGAAAACATGAGAATTTGTCTTCCGCATAGATTTTATGCTGCGTGAAATGGTTAATAATCCATATTCCGTCAATCGCTTCATCATCATATTTCCCGAATAATAGAATTAAGGAGAAAATGAAGTTTTTTGTCTTTACTGATATCCCATTTTTTATAATTTTATTTCTTCTTCAGTACATTTTTATAAATGGTATCTTCAATACTGAAGGAAATATAAGAATGTTTAAGCCAATTCAACTATTTAAAAAATTTCTTTGTTCTAAACGGCGAAGTTAATTTCATTATTTTCATGATTTGAGCATTTTTTGAACAAAGGGATTGATTGATAAAATCGAGCTATTTGCCTTTGATTAATGAAACAAATCTTATGGCACCAAGAATTTAATATAGACTTAAGTCAAATTACCTAATCAAAGGCGATTGACGTACAGAGTTCCAAAACAAATTGCAAGATAAAAAGAAATTAGCATAATATGACATTAGAATATTGTTGCACCCCGAATAGTTTTTAAATGTTCTGAAATTTACCAGTAACATCGAAAACTATTTTAGAGCGTAGCACTTAAAGGCCATCATCTTTGCATTGGTTATCCTGTAGCAGTGGAAAGAATGCAATTATTTGCAGGCATTGTTTGTGTTCGAATGCTTACTTAGAATACAATTACAACTCTCCCTTCGCATCACCATCACCATTACATATTGCTTTCTGGTCCAAACGACAAAGCGTAAAGGAAACGACACAACGATGCAAGTTCAGCCGCCGGATTTATGACTTCGAGAAGACAGACATCCTAAGAGATACACTTTACATACCTTTCTGGTCGGTGACGATAATACAAGCGCATAAAAGGGAAGAAACAACACTTTTCGTGTGCATTTTATTGCGGACGGTGTTTACAATGCATAATATGGAGTCACAGTTTGTAAGTAATTGCTCGACGGGCATGGGCAGTTTTTTATTCTAATTTATTTCATTGTGTTGCTCTCGCACAAAAGGAGGGTTCGGCAAAAGGTTCGACCTTGACTTACCGAAGACATAACTGGTAAAAATACAGTCATGCGAAACTAATAACCAGGCTGCTTTGGTTATGAGCAACCATTGTTCGTGCCGTATTAGCGTGAGCTCTGCCCCGGTTTGATGGATGCTGTTTCCATGGGCCATTCGTAGGCTTGGTGGAATATTAAAGGTATATGACCATCCTCCGATTGTATTGTAGATCCCTGATGAGGGTTGAAGACACCTGTCAAAAATTTCCGTTTTCTGACTTGGAACAATACTTTCCTGTGCGTTGTTCTGTATTTCAAACTACAGAGTCATTTTCAGGATACTCAAGGTTACGGTTTTAACTTAAAAAATGGATTATAAACCTTTTTGGGGTCATGTATGTGCTGCCCTCTTTTAATACAATGCTCATCTTAGTTCAGAGGAATATATATGAGTGAATACGTATGAAAGGAATTTAGCAGGAGAAACTAGCAGAAAAACGTTTTATTCAAATAAACTAAATTTGCTGTGAAAATAATTACTTGATTGTTCCTGTACAGCTATTATCTAATAACTAAACATTTTCTTTTTAGAAATAAGGCATGAAAAAATAAATTTTTAGTTTAAGTTTTAAAACATTTTACTTTAAAAATTCCATAAAAATATCATTTGCCGAAAAAGATATTGGTTGGATATTGTATTCCTGCACTTCAAAAACCAGTTCAGATTGTTTGCACTTGTATTTTGCTGCAGTAAGCATTAATTTCTACCAGTCCAAGAAACTCTGAATGCAAAATTGGAATAAAATTCAGTTCCAGATTGAATCAGAATTCTTCCAATTTTCTAAACTTAAGTTTTAAACATTTTGTATATAACTTTTCATCTCCCTAATTTCTCTCTCTCTCTCCCTCTCTCTTTTACCAGTCATACTATCTGTCCAAAATTTCTGGAATGTAGCAGTTAATTTCGAGCCTTCTTTCACAAAATTTCACATTTGCCGTATATTTATAAATTCAAATATATTCTATATACTTTTAAATAAACGGAAATTAAGATTGCAAATTTCTGAAGTGATTTTCTTTTGTTGCTTTTCTTTTTACATCCAAATATTTATCGTAATTTTTATCCCATCTGTTAAACGTTTCATTACCGATAAATTCACGCTTTTATTTGAAAAATTCGCCATAATCTTGAAAAATAAAGAAGGAACGAAGAGTAAGAGGCAAGAGCAACAATAAAATCAATTAAAGGAATATAAAACATAGAATCGTGATTTCGCTGCGGTAACTCCCATCGAATGTGAGATTGACGTGGAAAAGGTGATAATTTCTAGGCTCGTTTTTACCTCGCCTTAATCATTCTCGGAACTTTAATCTCCATAAAATTATCATTTTCATGGCTCGTCACCTAGTTTCTGTCCCTTATCCCCCGTACCACGGAACACAGCTAATTTCGTAATACGGCAACACGTATTTAATCTGGCCTCTTCATCGTCACGACAGCTCATCAGACAGGAATCGGTAATAGCTTTAAATCGTCCTTTCGCCAAGGGAGAAAGTTAGGGAGGGGGATGGCAATCGGGAGACCCTCCCCCCGGCCCTGTGCACGCACCTGTAGAAACAGGATCGTTGACGCAAAATGTGATAAGTACTCTATCATTAAGTATTTGAGAGAATCTGTTGTTTGCAGAGCGGACTCGAAGCTGTAATGTTGCGATGACATAATAACATCTGATTCGCATCTGCGATGATTATCTTTTCAACTTACCCACTTGCACCCCTTCTCTGAACCCCCCCCCCTTCTTTTTGCTTTTTGTTTATGTAAGGGACTTATGGGGGAAGGGATCTAACACTTGCAAGATTCTTAGTGTCAAATGTGGTAAAGTTGTTGGCATTGGCGAAGATGGCCTAATCTATAAAGGTTCTAACCTCTTTGAAAATGAGCTCTTTTCAATCCTTGAATGTGAATTAATCGGTATTTTTTTTTTGGTAGTTTTCAGGATTACGTTAATTTGGGATCATAAAAGAAAGTTTGGTAATTGCTTATACGCTAGTTGCTATTACTAAAGCACGAGAAAATAGCTATTAACGATAAAACCATTTTTTTTCCTGTTATCATAACTTCAGGAATACAGAACTTTCTCGTCATTGCTATGGAAACAAAGCAGAACAGTTATGAAGATATTTTTAACATTATAGATGCAATCTGTCCTTAATATATGAATTTCAGGACTAACGTATGTCGCTAGTTTACTGTCACTAAAAACCAGCAGAATGTTTTTTTAGGACATTGCTAGTGTTGATAGATTCAGTTCTTTTCTAGATCAGGAAGTTTAGTTTAAGTAGGATGCGAAACATTTTTTGAGAGAAAAGTGTTATTAATATTCAGAAATTAAAATTTAAATTCATTTACATTTAAATGTTAACTTTGTGTCACTTTTCTTAAATGCATGTTTAATCACTAAGATAAATAGAGGTTTAGATAATAGATAATAGAGATAAATAGAGGTTTATTTCAAGTTATTAGCAATTCGAGGAATGAAAATACTCCGAAAATTATAAAGATCTCCAATAATTCCTTAAAATATGTTAAACAATTTTATATTACTATCAGTTATCATTATATATATATATATATATATATATATATATATATATATATATATATATATATATATAGAAATGTGGTTAATAAAATTAAGGTATTCCTTAACCACTTTAAGAAATAAATGAATAACTTAGTGGTAGGAATTTTAATTTACCACCTTTTGAAAATGACTCATTTGCTATGATTCAGAAGGCAAAAGCTCAAGGTGGCAATTTACATGAATATTAAAATGAGTTTCTTAAAGAAACAACTTTAAGAAAAAGATTTGTTCAATCTATATTCACATTGACTGGATTTTCTTTTTCTTAAAAGGTTACGACCTTCAAAAGAATCAGGTGTTTTAAAACGCTTCTCAGTGTATGCCACTTAGATTTACCTTGAAATTATAAATTTCTTTTCTTCAGCAAAAACGAAAGGAGATCTTTTATCAACCATTTTTTTAAAAAAATCAATTTCATATTTTAGGAACAGAATTCTTTTTTTAAATTTCTCACTCTTAATTATTGAGTAATAGAAAGAAAAAATAGATAGATAAATCTAATGCATTATAATTTTTATAAAATAAAGAAAATTTTCTCTTTAATCAGCATATGACGGTGGATTTCGCTTCCAAGCATATTTGCTGTTAATATAAATCCACTGTTTGACAGGAATTTGCACATACGTTTAATAGTACTCAAGCATTATCCCATTTTTTTGTCGTTTGCTTAAGTTATTTCATATATATTACCACATCTATGGCATCAGTGATTAGCCAATAAGCAAATGACCCGATATTCGAAATGAAATAATCAAAAGCTTGTTTGGCTGGTGAAAAGACTTTTAGGAACCTCTCTATAACACGTCGACGGCTGGAATTTGCATCCTCTTGAAGAAAGCTGCTAATAACAGTCAATAAACCTCTTCAGATTCTTTACTGCGACTTAAAACATCGTAAATGGGCAAGAGATTATAGTTATTTCAAATTTCAGTGATGGCACCAAATTCAATAAATCTCGTGTGTGGCGCATCGGTCCACGCACTGGACCAGAAACGTTAGTCTCACTTTTCCTTTTCAATTACCCGTAACAGAGACATAAATAAAAACATGCGAATTTCCCGTTCACGAGACTTAAAAATATAAAGACTGCCTCGCTTCGTGTGATTCTGTGGAAAATTAAAACTAGAAACAGCAATTTGTAGGTTACTAGTAGTAACTGCTGAGCATCGTAACGCCTGGGTGACAGAGCTGTCGTGCGACCAATGCCACTCTTGCAACAAAAAATATTAAAAAAAAAGCCCCATAAACCACACTGGGTAACTCGTCACATCTTTTATTTCCAGTTATTATTATTTATCTGCTTCTTTCAGTGGCCGAGGCTGGCATGTGAAACGGCCCAAGTGACCGCACGCGAAATACAAATGTATACCAGTGAGTTTCTGGCGCAGGGTATTATATGCACCGTGGCTGGCTGTCAATGCCCGGCGGCCTTTCACAGCGATGACCTCGTGCATGAACGTTAGTGTTACGGATGCTTTTATGATTTGGTCACGATAAATAGGGGAATATTTTACTCAGCAATTCCTCCCGGTCGATGGAATAGTAAACGAAAATGGTAAAGGAGAATGCTTTTGAACAATATCACTAGTAAATAGTATTGGTAGTTTAGAGGAGAAAGTTAAACTGAACCACAAATTGAGCACCAAAAACTAGAAGTAGAGTGTCATTTCCCAAATAGGCTTGTTTAAATAAATATCAGAGATAAGCAAACCATCAATATTTGACTCATGTGGCTTGGATTCAAATTGAATTTTAGGCATATTTTAATAAATATTTCTAAGTAAATAAATTTACTATTGTAATGTCGATATAGTTTTATGTAATTAAACGCTCTAAACACACCTGCCAATATTGCTGCAGTTTCAATGAGAAATATTCCCCAAAATGCTTGAAAGGGGGGAAAACTAATTCTAATGTTCAAACAACATTAAAGTCAAATCTATGTGCAATATCATATACATGTACATGAAAATTAAAAGTAAGTCTGATGAAAGTATTGAAACACTTTCTTTGTATATTGGTGTCATTACTTTTAAAATTTTCATTATATAATTTTAACCCAAATAGAAATTTTTAAAATTAGATAACATTTTTATTTTTGATACTTTCCTGTATCTTTCTTCTTGAATTTGTGGTTAAAAATTAAATTTTAATCGTACTAGCCTCGAATTATCAAAATTTAAAAGTAAAATTCATGAATGTTATTGTTCTATTTTAAAAAACTCTTGGCATTCGTAAAATAGGGAATATGCTAAGGACTTGGAGCCATATCTAAAAAATGAAGTGTACCCAAAATGAAAAATGGGTTATTTAATTAGTTGCCAAAACAAAAAGAAAATATATATATATATATCTAGTATTTAGTCTCATGTGCTTTTAGATTCTATCGGAAGATCATTTTTTTAAAAATAGGTCTTTCAAATTTTCTCCTGAACTCTAACTACTCTAACACTTAATATATGGTTAAATATTAATTGTTTAGGAAATGGTTTTATAAATTATCACTACCTAAAAAAAGAAATGATAAGAACACTATTTTCTTAAAATAGAATAATTGCATAGGCTTTTAAAAGAATAACAGAAAAAAAACTTTTAAATTAATATTTTTTGTTAATTTCTGAAGTCGACGAAATACTCATTTTTAAAATAAAAATCACAATCTGCATAATATAAATATTCAAGTATAGTTAGCAAATCTCGATCCGAAATATGGTGTTTGTTGGAGTAAAAGAAAAAGAAGCGAAATTTCAGCATGGGGTGGGAGGAGGGTTATGGTGCTTTGTATTGGCTAGAATCCAAGTACCACTTTTACTCTGCCAATTATAGAATAAGTTTAGTATACGAAAATTAACCAGTTTCAAGTTTCGTGCAACTATTCAAAATAGCACGAGCACATCTTTATAAAAACTTGACAGAAACACAAATTTTTATTTTGTAATGCTATAATTTCACAGCAGAATCTATTATTTAAAAAAAAAACCATCCGTTTTGTTAAATTGACATCTTCATTTCCAAGCAAAATGCATCAACAAAGGAGAATAGGAAAAAAAAAAAAGATTTATTCAGTGAGCAAACACAATTTACATAATTCCACCACAACGAGCGTCGAAAGCTCGTACTCCTACAAAACCTAAACACATAAATGTATACACATAGAAACCATAATAAAGGGTTGTTTGAGATTAACCAGATAACGAATCAACAGGTGCACTTTCCGAAGAGGAAGCAAATGTATATTTAGGGGTTGCAGTCGCCAAAATGAAAGAAGGAGAGGGGGGGAATGTCCGACCCGAATGTGTTTTAATGACCAACTGTTTCCAGATTAAATTGGTTTCGATATATAAATGTTAGAGCGCACACGACTTTTATTGAGTTGCCATTTTCAAGCAGAGTAACCATTAAGAAAGCAATCTCATGGAGTTCATGCACCACAAATTGCGTCCTGTTGTTTTATCCTTAATTCTGGTTTGGGATTGAAGCAATTAGACAAAATTTCCATCACAAAATAACTTCTTTCAGAGTTCTTTCCGAGAGTAAAGTTTTTTTGTAAAAATAACTTTTGGAATTGGTTATTAGGTTAACAAATGCGTTCATAATACAAAATGACTTTTTTTTAAAATTTAGTAATACAGCAGCAAAAGCAGTTCTAGAGCAGTTCTTTGCCGGATATTAAGCAAAATTCAGCAAGAAGAGTGTGTACTACATATTCTGTCACGTACGGGAAGTGCAAATTCCATTCTTATTTATACGTTTCCGACGTAGTGATGGTTGCAGTCACGATTTTGGGATGCGCTGCTGTGTGCACTTATTAATGGTTTTTCTCCAGATTTCCAGCTAAAACGGAAAAGAACTTTTTTTTCTTTGTTTTCGTTTGTTTGCTTTTCTCAGGGTCGAGATATGCGAAAGATGAGTTATTCAGTTTCTTGCGGAAGAGGTAGCTGCTTGAATTTCATATCAAGTATTTTATTTTTCATTTTATTCTTTCGTGGAGGAGTGATTGGAGGATGCTCAAATGTGTCTCGATCTGTGATAAAAGTATTTGCAAAATCAGCGATAATTTTAAAAGTAAAAAAGAAACCTAATTAGTTGCTTAATTGTTTTCTTTTTATGCAGTCTTGAATTTTGTCTCAAATTTCATTAAAGTATAATTCATTTTATTACTATTAAGCTTTTTTTTCCAAAAATTCGGCTGGAAGTTTAAAAAAGGATTGTTCTTATATTGATATATTGTTGATTTAAATTAATTATTGATTTGAACTTTGGCACGAATGTTATAGTTAATTTGGGCATTCTTCATTAAGGATAATAATAATAGTATTAATATAATATAATATTAAAATAATAATAATAGTATTAAATTATCAGTTATATATAATAAAGTTATAAGTTATGTTTATTTGTAATAAAAACAAGTTTCTTCAACTAAACACGAATCAGATTTGGATATTCATGCTTTTATAAAAATAAAATACCTTATTACTAACTACTAATGCTTTTTACTAAAATAATTCCAAAAAAGAAAAAAAAATTCAAGATTCCTCATTTGTAAGTTTATTAAAAGTTTTAATATTCTGAAATCAAATTATATATCCCTTTCTTTAAATTGATAACTAAAGATTATCCAAACTAATGAGAGAAATTTTTCTAAATTGAATTTTAACGTATTATATTTCTTTTATTTTTAAGATATCAAATTCTAAAACCTACAGTTCCTCGCAATTTCTGCTTTCCTTACAAATTTTATTTAATGTTAAAAATTAAATATGAAATCTGAAGCCATCATTAACAGGGATATCAAGAAAGAATCTTCAGATTACAAAATTTAGCGGTCTTCATCACTAAAAACAGAAAATTAGAATTAAAATGTCTTTGTGAAGGAAACATGCCCCCCCCCTACATTATCAGCATTAAGAGAGTTACAACAATCATTCCCAACATAATTTGTGCCGTGCTTCCCTTACAGCTGAAGGAGCTAAAAAATCTGTTTGATCAAATCCGAATTCAAAAACAGTTGCAATCGGGCCATTCCATTCCAGTATTTTAAAGCACCTAGGACCGACAGCGCAATAACTCTAAACACCCCCTTTTAAGAAATATGACAAATGTGCTCCAGTCTTCGAAATTCTTTCTTCCATCGCATCTGCCTGTTTTATGTTTTTCCAGTCCAATTTTAAATCACATGTTGGGTGCGGGGGAAAGGGTCTACAGCATTTTAAACAAAACCCTCACCCCCAGATCAAGAACCGTTCACCAGACATTGAAACAAATAGAATCTGAGGTTAAAAGGGGGTCGAAGAAGAACAATCCCATCGCTTTTAATCAAATTGCTGGGAATTTTATTTGTGCTGCATCCCTCTAAAAGGACAGAGGCAGCAGAAAGTAGCCAGTAAAATAGAAGTTTTAAACAATTGAAGCCAAAGAGATCAGCACTTCTTATACTCTTCAGTCAGTTTAGTTCCGTTCGTTTTCTAGAGGAATAAAATCATTTTCATAGAAATGAAGTGATAATAGCTATTTATATTTTTTTAATAATTAAAGAATAACATTTTTTGGAGTGATTGTTTTCGAAATGAGGATTGTAATTCTTGCTTCAGTATAAATTGTGTGCTTATTGCTTGTTGCAATTATCCGTTTCATTACTTTTCCGAACTTTAATAATAAACAAATATTAATCTAATTCATAACTCTGTTTTGTATTACTGTGGTCACCTTTGTTATAAAACATATTAAAAGTACTCTTTTTTTAAATAAATGTTCGAATTGATTACAAAAATGTGGGAAAACAACAACAACCGCCTTATGTAATTCAGTCAAAGTCTTTTTAAAACATTATGAATTTACAAATTACATACTGAATACTAAAATTACCTCTAAATGAAATATGGCAGATATATTGTTTGATTCAAAATGTACAGAAGGGCAATTATATTGTTTTTCTTCTAATATTTGATATTAATCAAGTATCAGATGAAATTATTGTTTTCAGAAAGACAGAAAATTGTTTTTTGCATTTTTAAATAGTATTTTCCTCGATTAGTTTAATCAATATACATTACGTATATTGAAATAAAAAGAAAAGTCCATTCCGGTTTATTTGCCGAATATTTTTAATTCAGGTGACACTATAATTTATTTTAATATAAATTATTCATTATAGTTTTTATGAGTTCATTTATTAAAATAATTTTTAATTTAATTAATTACAATCCTAAAAGAATTTTCAACTGATTAATTTTTTATTTTTTACCTTTATTTTGCTAAAATTCATTCATTCATTCCTTATTCATTCATTCATTCATTTCTTATTAAATTACATATCTTGATACTAAGTAAGGTTAATCCCCGCTTGTAAATTTCAAGAAATTCATTCTCTCTATAGAAATGACTGCCCCAACTCTGCTTCTTCATGAAATAAATTACTTTAACGTTCAGAGAGGGGCCGATGAACGAATTGAACACAAAATAAAAATAGAAAGGGGATTAAACTCAACTACTTCAATTTCCGAAAAGACAAACTGGAATCTAAATTATATATTTTCTATAACAAGGAAAAAGAGAGAAAAAAAATCAACCATAAACGCGACACCGGTATTTTCTTTTCCCACACATAAAAATGGCATCCCTCGCTGCTGTGCAAACAAACTTTGGAAAAAGAAAGAAGAAAGAAAAAAATGCAGTGGCGAGCGGAAACGCATCTGTATGACAACTGGGCCGATGACGGGAAGCGTCTTCCCTGCGCGATATTCAAAATTACTTGAATTTCTCGCAAATTTCATAACGTTCCAACTGAACGGCGGACTGCAGATGAATCGGATTTCAGCCGTTGGCTCATCCCATGATTAGATGCCGGTGTTTGCCCCCTGAGTGATTTCCTTCCACCCATTCAGCTAGGAAAATAGAGCAGAGGTTGGAGACTCTTGGAAATGAGTCGATACTTTTTACCGAGCATTTCATTTTCCATAAATGTTTCAAATAATCTAAGCTCTTGCATGAAGTTATTTCTCATAGGATCTTGTTATATTTTATACCATATTTTGAAATCTTTCTTTCGTTTTCAACTGATTCGATCTAACATTCTAATCCCCACAAAGCAGAAATTGAGCCATTATCAATACATCAATGTTTATACGGAAGATTTATACAAATGCTTTCCGAAATAAATAATTCAGAATTTTTATTCTGTCAAAATAAAATTAATAAACTAATACATACCTATTTATATTAGAATCGTCATCTCACCTTATGATTTATCTGAAAAAATGTCTTTTGGTGTATTTTTATTCTGAATCCCTAATATTTGAGAATTAATATTGTCTGAAAATCATTTTGGCTTACAATGTTCGAAAACACCATTTTTAATTGAATTTCTTTTTATTTAGGATTTATTAGTACTAAAGTATTTGCTATTCCATTTCCGGAGATCTAAAAATGTATTTTTAGAAAATTCTTGAAAACTTTTTTTCTGTGAAAATGAATCAAAGCTGAAAATATTTTTAAAAAAATTCTATTTTAGAATTGTTTTAAGATTACAAAAGCATTTTAGTTTTCATCTCTGGCCTGATTATTTTGGAATAAGAATTCTCAATTTTGATATGAATTTTTTATCATATATCGTTTACGGAATAATGAATCCGTAAACATTATAAGTGTTGAAATATGAAGCAGAATTTAAAGCTCTGAATTTGAGTTATAAGTACTCTGTCAATGAATAAATATGAGAAAGTTCAAAAATTAGATAACAAACTTAGAAAAAAAAGCGAAAGTAAAAAGTTTAGACATCTTGAAAAATGAATCATCAAATATTTTTTTAGATGAGCCCAAAACTTGTTAAATTACCTTACCTCATAAGTAACTCCCTCTATCTCTTTCTCTCTCAAAAAAAAAATCTTTTTCACTCAAAAAAAAAATGTCTTGCTGTTCTTCTTTCGATTTTTAATTAGCATAAATGAAATACCCATTTACATTCTCAGAAATAAACATAAATTATTTGAGAATCCTAATTCTAATGCGTGTATTCGTAAATTGAACTGAAAACGAAATAGTTGCAGTAAATGCATTTGTTAAAAAGAGATTTAAAAAAAAATGCCTGTATGAATGCTATATTCAAAGTCAAAGGCAAAGGGAAAATCCATAAATAAATTAACATAATCCTTCGATTAAATTTCAGTTTGAGTAATATTCTGTTTATGAGAATATAATTCATGAGAAATCCAAATCATTATCATTTATAATTAATTTGTCGAAATCATGATGAGGTTTTAGAACACTGCATGATAACCAAATCCATTCATTTTGAAGAAAATTTTACGATTTAAACCAAAGCATAGCTATGTATTTTGATAAAGGGGATGCATGAATGATTTCTTTATGTGAATTAATTAAATTCCAGAACATGATAAAAAAAATCAGATGGGTGCAGAAAAAAAGTTATCACAGTTGCAATGAAAATAATAAAAATGAGACGACCTTCTTCTTACATTACATTTCCAGATCTTTTGCTAATCAGTACGAAAACGAATCACCGAAACGTGCCCTATCTTTTAAGAATCGCTCTACACTTTTCGGCGTTCTGAAACTCCACTTTCTTCACCAAATTATCATCTAAGGGACCGTCATTTCGTACCTGCGGATTTTATGAAGCTGTTGTTTTTCGGAAAAGCACCTTATAATCTCGGATAATGCCTCTTTAAGGATGAACAAAAGAAAAGGTAAAACAAAATGGCAATGACACGGTCGTACGTACTTCATATTGAAAGTTTTGAGATGAGTCTCGTTAAATAAACTACGTGCCAGACCTCCCACCAGCGCCTTATAATTTTCGATTCACTTAGGCTTAAGTGCGGCACTGCTCCTCCCAGCAGACGTTGCAGGTGGTGCATTTTTCCGCACAGGTCTCCATCCTGTAATTTCATTCCTCATTTACTTTTACAAGACCCAATGTCGTTATGGGAATGGATTTGTGCGATGTCCGAGCCGAAAATATCATTTCCGCATCATGGTGAATACACAACTATATCGTTTTGCGGGGCATTTTTTCACGTATCCTTGAATTATCAAGTTAAAACGTATCATCAATCGAGGCAATGGTTTTCTAATAAACTTCAAGGATGTGTTCGTCATTTCCCGTGTCAATTTATCTTGACTAAAGAGATTCAGGAATAGGATGACAATGTATTTTGCGGAGATTCGTTTTCGCGGCGATTTTAGATACTTATCTGCACCATGATTCAGCGCCAGTTACCATTAAAAATATGTTTGCCTATATAATAGTTGAGCGATTGCAATATTTTCCCCAATAAATTTTTGCTTTTCGTAGAAGGTCCTTTACAATTTATCTTGCTTATGAAAAAAAAACATTATTGGATGATTAGATGATTTGCAGAAATTCGTTTATAAATGGCTTTTCCACATTTATTTTTTAAAAAAATTCTACTGTCTTTTTTTTTTTTTGAATAAGGATTTTTTTAAAAATTTCATGGGAAATTTTTCTCCACAATTCGTTTCCGTTGAACAGATGCAATTTAAGATGACTAGATATTTTGTGAAAGTTTATGTTATTTATTTTCTTCTGATTTTTATCATTTTGCAATCCCATAATAATGGCATTCATTATATATAATTTTGCTCACACAAATTTTTTTTGTAAATAATATTGTCCTCATAAAAGTGGTTGTCGAAAAAAAAAGTGTTATTCTCATAAATCTGTAAATAACGAGTTTTAAATAAAATGTATGTACATGTATCTAAACAGATTTGTTCGCTTTATTTATATAAATATGTTTTGAAATAAATATTTCTAGTAAAATGAAAGTACTTTTACTATTTGCAATTACTTTTCCGATTATTTAACATAAAATACGAAATATATATATTCCTTTTTTATAAAATATAATGAAGAGACTTAAATAATTGGCGAGGCTTAATACAAAGTAAAAACAAAAATTGGGTTAAAAATAACTAGTCCTGAAATGATTAGTAAATTTATTTATATATCTAACTATAATTTTTTTTCTTCATGTTTGAAAACGGCAGATCGAAGTTCAATGCTCTAAGATGTGTCATTAGAAAGGTCTTGATAACGTTATAAGCAAGACAAAATGATTACATAAAAAACGATATAAGAAGATATTCAAAGATTAAACAAGACTTAAGACAAAAGAATAGAATACCCAAGAGAACTTGCATGGTATTCTTTTACTTTGATTTAAATAAAATATGATTCTAATGCACTTAAGGGAAATCGATTGAGCCAGTATTCGTTAATAAATGTCAATTAATTTCCTAAATACAAGTATCAAAAACCTTTGAAAAACTTCCACAAGTATTTTTAATTTATAGGTAAGCATCTTGCATTCTGTTTGCTTCTATTTGATTTCTAACTTTCTGCTTGCTTCTATTTGATTCTTACTAGAAGATCTGATAATCCATAAGGCTGATATAAATGTGTAATTTTTTTTCTTTTGTTCCAGCACGAATGCCAAGTAGCCAGATGTGCAGACCACATTTTCATACGCCTCTCCACCCATGGATATCGGAGGGCGGCAAGCCGATGGTACCTCACCCCGCCCATGGGTCAGCCTGGTGCTCGCCCTTCTCCGGAAAACCCCCTCATCACCCCAGTGGATCTTCGGGACCATTGGGAGTCCACGCACCGCCCCACACGGGCTCACTACCACCACACTCTAGTCCTCACCTCTTCAGCTTCCCGCCCACGCCCCCGAAAGACGCTACTCCCGACACGGTGTCAGGAGCGAGTACCGGACATGCCACTGTGACCGACTACGGCGGCAACTCGGCCGGAATCGTCGCGTCCAGCAGCAGCAGCGAGGACATCAAGGGTCACCACACGCCCAACATGATCACCTCCCTGGGAAGCAACTGTGGTGGAAAGCCAAGAGAAGGTAGTACAGCCTTTTCCTCAGCCCTCCCCCCTGTTCATCACCACCACCAACAACCATCTCACCATCACCACCACCACATGCCCACCTATTCCCCGTACGTGACGGCACCACCCCACTCGGGTGGGTCGGCGGACTATTCTGGTGCAGGATATCCCTTCCACGGTTCATTCCTTGGTTCATCGTCAACGAAATCTTCGTCTTCTCTGCAGAACTCGTCCAGTTCTTCCAGCACAAAGCCCAGAAGCAAAGGACGATCCAGTGCCGGTAAGACGAGCATGGAAGACGATTCGGCCTCTCAATACTAACACAAAACTGGCACCCACTCTCTGAAGCAGCTTTCGCTCAGTGCTCCTTTACACAACCTGCCCTTTCCTTTCCCTTCACAAACCACTTTCTACTTACTAATATGGATTATGTGCTCTAACAATTTCCCATCTGCAATAACCTTTATGACAAGCAGAACTGCACACTGTAAATATATTATGAGTTGAGAATAATTCACGAAATCGTCTTTATTTAGCATGAAAAATGGTTCGAATTCCAACTAAATTCTTTTCCAGGCTTCTTTTAGAACGAATATGAAAAAGAAATGATCGAGATTTAACACATTTGGAAGAAGTTTTGTTTTTTTCCCCCAAGTTAAGTTCTGATCTAAAAAAAATAAAAAATAACGGGAAGCAATTAAATTGAAGAAAGTAAAAATTCCCTTTGGATGAATTTTTCAAAAATGATTTTAAAAAAACACACAATTTTTAATATAAAAAATAGTTATTTTTTTCAAGTCATGTTTAAAAATTTCCTCATATTTTAACAGTGTTCTACGCTGCTTGTTCTTATATCTTTTGCTTTGTTTAATAATAGAAATGATGGTTAAAACTGGAAAATGGAAAATGCTTGTGATTCTAATTCCTAATGAATTCCTTTTCTCATAATTAAATAACAAATTTTCAATTCTTTTCATCTTGTAATATCTTTTGATTGCCATCTTTAAATCGTAGTTAGGGTTTTTTAAGTTTGATCCAAGCTACAACTCTGCTTGCACATATTATTGCCACAACCCAATCCTCATGCATTTTTTTTATAAATATATTGTTGCTTTTATATATATCATATATATGCACGTGTGTGTGTTAAGTTTATTACGTGATATGTAAGATGTATATAATTCTTCCACAGTCCAAATATTTTTTTAAAAGCATTAAAAAATAAGATTTTATTTGAGAAATCAACAAATTTAAATATATTTTATCTTAAACAAATGAATGAATTTTAATTTCTTTGATGTTAGCCACCTTAAATATGATTTTGTGTCTTAATTTAAAATTTTTTAATGTGCTCTATTGATCTATTAACTTAAAATTAAAGTTTGTATCAATTCGATTCATTAAAATTCATTCGTGTGCTTGAATAAAATTTTTGGATATAAAATAGCCAAACAACTGAATTGTTTTTAATCTCTCTCTCTCTCTTTATTTCAAAAAAAATCTACTAGATCAAAAAAAGAAAAAGGTCGATCCATCTAGGAAAATTTTGACTGAAATACGATCTATAGAAGTAATGTTGATATTACCAACAAAAGATTCGGAGGGTTAAAAAAAAAGAGAATGCCAAATTAATCTAATATTCAATTCTTTTAAACATTTTAGAACTTTTCACGTTATTTTGAAAATGATTTTGATTTTTAACCTTTGATTTCCTTAGTGCAGTTTTTATAAATTTCTACGATTTGTGAAATACTTCTTTTGTTATTTCTCTATACAGAAATTACGGAAGTTTCCTACGCTTTTCCTTTTAGTTTCTTGTATTCGTGTTGGTATGCATCTTCTGTGAATCTCCGCTTTCAAGCCAAATAAGATTGAAACATTGATTGTGAATCTTCCCTCGTCTCATATATCAATGCAAGACAGTTTTAAATAATTGTTTAATATTTTTTAAACAAAGTTATTAACCTTGCTTTTTTTCATTATCATCAGTCTTATGCTTTTGAAAACACATTTATAGAAACTGAACTGCGAATGCCATACATCACAATTAAAATGGTTTCACAAATGTTTGTAATTATTTTCTGTAATATTATTCTTACTATTATTTTTCAAAATTTTTCTTATATTAATTCACTGAAACTAAAGAAATTCTATACTCTGCTCTGAAAACGTTACAAAATTTTCAACTAAAAGTTAATGAAAATAACACCCTTTCTTCCTCTGCTGTATTACTAGAAATGCAAATCATGCTCTGTTTCGTTAATCCTAGGGAAAAGTCTGAGAGAAGAAATTTAATGTTAAGTTAAGAAAACTTATATCATCATTCGTAAAAGTTCAATAATTGAATTTTGGGACTCGAACGGAAATTTTTATGCCCATTCAAGAGCCATAAAGCCAGCGGTTGCTATTCACCTTCTACTCGCGGTCTTTTCATAGTTTTTCTTGATAGCTCGGGAGGAGGAGGAAAAATTACTTTCCTCGCCACTGTGGCTTGCAATAATATTGCCCGAGAGAAAAAAAAGGGCGAATACTGCCTTTAGCTCTTTTCTAAATTCCAAAAAAGAGTAAAAGAAAATACATTCTATTTGCGAAACTCATGCGAAGCGCGTGCGATTCTCGGGGACCTGCATAAAGTAAGCTTTTATGAAGATAATATTCTATCCATTACGGCTTCTCTAGAAATGGTTCTCTCTTATAAGTTCGCTTGGCAAAAGAAATAAAGTCGGAATCTTAACTTTTTCTTTTGATGTTGCATTCGCTATTTTTTTCCACCTTTCTCTGCCTTTACTTTTGCCCTTCCCCCCTCCAGTTTCTCGTTCTTGGCTTTTATGCTCCTTTTTTGTAAGGGAAAGGAATGGAATAATATTAATAAAAATATAAAAGCTCTGGGTTGAGGTTATATCCTAACCGCAGTTATTTAGTAATGTTGCCTGAATGTAAGATCTGGGCAGTGACTTTCCATTCTTTAAGTTCTGTTATTCGAGAAATTTCTAGAATTCTTCAAACTGAGACAAAAAAAAAATCCCAGCTTCTTATTTTTGAAACGATTCGATTCTTTGTCGTAAGTTGTTTTGATTAGATTTTGTTTATCGCAAAATTGGTCTTCTTTAAATATTTAGTTACAATAAATAAATCACCAAAAATAAAATCCGAAATTCAATGCAAAAAATGAAACGATAACTAAATCGATTTCCTGTTTTTTTTTTTTTTTACGTTTCTTCAATTCTTGAAATGTGAAATTCGACAAATTGTATCCGAAGAAATCCTTTAAAATTCGATGCTTTGATTTTACAGTCCGTTGTGACAATTTTCTCCTTTAATTCACATTAGATTAAGTGTTCCTTAATAGGCCGCATCAAAACAACATTAAAAGGAGAAGGTTGCAACATAAGAGTTATTAGTTAATGTTGTCGCAATTTTCGTTTAAAGATTAAAATAATGCAATACTTTTTCCATGTTCTACTGTTTGTTTGATAAATTATTCTTATTGATATACGTTATTCATGAATTAATTTATCATTATGAAACCGAAAAGGGTGATGAATTTATCACAAAATGATTTCGTTATTAGTATACCCCAACATCAAATTAATTATAAATGAACCACGAATTTAGTCTCAGAGCATTGAATATTGTACAAAAAAAATCATTCTTAAAAACCGTCAAATTTTTCAAAAAAAAAAAAAAATAATAATAAAGTACCTTTGAGATAAAACCTAAATTTATTGTTATAATATTTACTTAGTGCAGTTTTGAAATCTTTAATGCAAGTAGTTCATTTCTTTCTAATTAATTTCGTAAATTTATGAAATTCTACAACAGAAACCGCAAATTTTTCGGAAATTTTTCGGAAAAATGTTATTTTAGGAAATATACTCTGATTTATCGAACGCCATTGAAATATAATTCGTATTCGAAAGTTCGTTTTCAGAGAAGAAGAAGAAAAAAACTCAAACTACCGAACCTTTCAAAAATAATACTATACGTAACCTAATTTTACAACTATCTTGAGATTTACAACTAAGATTTTTCTATTTCAAGTATTTGCTCAGCTATTCTATTAGCAGCAAAGTTTAGCTTTTAGAGCAATTCAGGTGTACTTGAAGACTTCTGTACGCAGCCTTTATCTCTGAAGATGTCCGCCAATAATATTTGAAGAACAGATCTCATTAACGATAGCCTATCTTCTGTGTTTAAACTATGGATTGGAATGATGGGATCCCAGCGCTGATAAGAGCAACACAAGCCATGAAGAACCATTTTGGGGACTTAAGTGCCAGTTTTACAGTGACGCAGAATTTTAACAACAACGATCTTTCTTGATATCAATTGAATCATCAGGATTGCGATTCGATAGTGACGGAGATAATATTTAGAGATGAATTCTCTCCCGGTCTATCTCTATTGAGCTTCAAGCTTTGATAGCTGAAATTGATGAAGAAGATTTTTTTTAAAAATCTGTAGTCAGCAATTTTTGCATATTGCACGATAATTTCACGTTTCATAGAAAAACATTTAATAAAATGACGTATAAGGATTGCATATATATATCACTTTTCTCCTGATGTAATAAATATTTTCATGAAATTTAAGTAATCACAGTTTTGAAAGTTTCTTAAACTGCAAAACTTGTAAATCAAGCAAAAGGGATCAATTCGTTTATGGTGGACTTGTAAATCAAGCATATATATAATATATTTTATTATTTACGAGTATATGCAATATGAAAATTAAAACTATATATGTAATATAAAAATTAAAGTACAGCTAGAGTAAAAAGTTTTGATAGTGTGGATAGGAAATGGATTTGATTAAACATTTACTACGGCGCAATTAAATCAGTAGCAGATCAACTGTTTTAAAAGTTTAATTGATTAAAGAAGAGTTCAAAATATCCGATTAATTTGTTATTTTAATTTAATCCTCAAATATTTATAATATTTTTTTAATCATGATCTTTTTTTTGTCGTTCATTCCCTTAAATTCATCTTATATACATTGCATTAGACATTTTTTTTGTTGAAAAATTGATTCCTCCTACCTTTCATATTATTATCAGTTTATTTCTGTTATGCTGGATCTTCTGGAGCCGATTTCAGCTAAAATGTTTTAACAAATTAAAAAGTATATGAATTACTTTTGAATTTTATGAACAATTAGTTAGGTTGCATCTCATCTATTTTTTTGTTGTTTGTTTGTTCTTCGTTTTTGTTGTTTTATTATGCTGGTTACAGAAAAAGGATATGCCATCCACGTCTGCTATGAAACTCAAACTTTTTCACAAATATCTAAGTTCGCCAAGTGCTCATTTGCAAATCATAAATTAATTTTTCATTATTGCAAAGCACATAGAGACCTTTTGATTTCTGAATGTAATAACAAGTTCAACTGTGGATACCATAACCAATTAAACAAGGAGTTGTCTCTGTTAGGAAAGGACATCCCCAATAATAATGTCTTGTTACCAAAAAACAATGCGATATTTCCTCGAGCATTTCGTTGTTTATTATGCATTTTATTTTTTTCTTTCTTTTTTTAATGTCCAAATCTATCCAGTCTTGAAAACTGTTCTATTCAAAAGCATTAATTGCTATTGGTACAAATAATAAAGAGGTCCTATAGTTAAGGATATTTAACAAAATTCCTATAGCTAATGCAGCTTCCTTTCCAGAAATACTGTGAAAAAGCACCATCTCCATAAATTAGTGCTAAATGGTAAAGAGGCAAATGTTATATTTGCTTAAGCTTTTGTTGTTGAAAGTTGCATCCACATCCTCTGACAATCTTCTATGAGTTTGCCAATCTTGTCTAACAGATTCATTTCAGGGATCAATAGCCACTGCAACTTCATTCCTTTGAAGAAAGGAAGTACAAAAGTTCCATCTTCATTCATCAGCGTTAAATAAGGGAGGGGGCTAATGTATCGGTTACAGAACGTCCCCTCAGAAGTGCGTTCGGTCGGGATGAAACATCTTCTTGGAATGTCCAATCCTACCTAACAGACTTCCAGTAGTGAAACGAGCCTCACAGGAAGTGCGGGTGATTTCGCGAGAGGGATCCTTCGCAGTTCTGCGAAGTGAGAGATACGGGACCCGATATAAAACAATTTGGGAACTATAATAAATTTGATAGTCGGATGAAATCCCCGAATTTGTCTCGCTTGGGCAACGAGAAGGAGCGGAGGATGCCCGAAATTCAATCGCCCGATCAGATTAAACCCCTGCGTGCAATCCCAGAAATCATCTCTTATCAAGCCCAAGCGTTAAGTCGAGAACAAAATTGTTTCTTTTTATCGCAAGAGCGTAGCCAGATCGATATCAAGCTTTTCGTTTACATAAATGTCTAATTTACAATCCCATATTTCTACAAATAATTTGCCTTCCCACTAATCCAATCTTCTGTTGTTCCCGGGTTTCAAAGTACGATAGATTGTTCTTGTTTTAAATTTTAGTTATTGATTACTTATTATTCTATTCTATTCTTCTTTTTTTTTTGTGGAAATGTGTTTTTATATTTTTCTCTTGTTTTACTCACACTTTGGGGGAGGCTTTATTTGAAGTTGGGGGAAAGCAACGGACATGAAAGACGGTATTCTGGGAATTGAATTTCGGGAAATTATCGGATTAGGAAAATAGAATTCCTGCATTCATCTGATATCGTTTCGATTGGCCGGCGGAGGGGGAGAGAGCGGTAAATTTAAAGGGTGGGACGAATGGAAAGCAGTGTCTTTCTTTCTTGGTTGCTTGCTTTTTATTTGTGTTTTTGATTGATTCTTTTCCGGCTTATGGAGTAGGTATTCTTGTAGTTTCTTTCGAATGTTCAAATTGATTTCTTCTGTCCCACGGTTGGAGAATCGATATTTGAATTGAAAAATTAATTTAATTTTCTGGGTGGGAAATCCATTCAATAAGAAAATTTGCTTTCTATCGAAAAAGCCTCAGTATAAAAATGCAGAATTTTTATAGCTGTCATACTGATAACTGCGAACTATTGAATTGTGATTGACTCATTTAATTAAAAAAAATTATGACTTTTCATTCCGCTTTTCCAATTTTTTTTCTTTGATTTTTATTCCTTCTGAGAAATCTCGAAATTTAAAATTGTTCCAGTTCCTCCACTTTAAAAATTTTTATTTTCATTTTGAGTATCACTGGCATAATCTTTTAGAAGCCACTGATACCTATTTAAAGTATATTCTAAAGTAGTAATGACCTTGCATTCTTATAGCAGCTAAGACACTTTGAGATAGGTATATATTTTTCATCTCTTATTATCTAGTTCTTCATTTTTAAAATTGTCCCAATCCACCTTTCTGAGAGCCTATACTTCACATTTTCGACATCACTGACTTAACTTTTTTGAATTAACTCTTGTTTAAAGCCTATTGTAAAATAATATCGACTCGGCTTAATTAGGATACCTTGTTTTGAGTCTTACGTTAATCTGAGATGGGCGTAAGGGCTTTATTACCTTATTTTCTTCAGGATACGCTTATTCGAATCTTTATGCTTTTCTTTTTCTTTATATATTTTTGTTTTGTATTATAATTACGAAAGTATATTGTAAAAAAATAAATAAAAGGCAGAATTTGATTCAGTGGGAAGCCGCACCACTGACTCTTGTCCTGTAAAAGAGTGTTACTGACAGACCATCTTTTCGCTTCCTTTTACAGATGACAAGAATCTGTGGTCTGGCTATAGCAGAACTTTGACTAACAATGGAATTGTGTTGTGGAGTTCTGATACCGACACTCACTATTCTAACCCCTGTGGTAAGACTCTGTCTCTCTCTCTCTCTCTCTTTCTGTCCTCTTTATCCTATAAAAACAAATTCCCTTATTTTCCTTTCCCATTCTTCTTTGCATATGCTTTCTTTTTAGTTTATATTGTCGTAGAAAATTAACATATTTAAGGTATTTTATATTCTAAATGCATTAGTTTGAATGATAAAATGTTTCTGTTTAGGTGTAAGTCCTAATGTTGCTTTGCTTTAAATTTTGTAAGATTTATATTTTATAAAACTAATATTATGAAATATGACTCTGAAAGCATATTTTAATTTAAGATGTTTCTGAAAATATCGAGTAGATTTATATTTATATATTAATGACGTATTTTTTATTAGCGACGTATTAGTTCTTATTTATAAAAATAGCATGTTTGATTTTAGATTAATTATGATTGAGATCTTTTATTAATTATGACTAACTAATTCTTTACGTAATAGCACAACACATTTAATTATTTTTATAATAAATACACATATGACTAACAATTTTTCATCAAAGTGAGATATTCGAAAAGATGTAATATATTTAACAGTGATATTTTGATGGTTTATTTATATATTTATAATTAGCTTACTTATTAGTTGTAAAACTTTTTAGTTTAGCATTAATGCTATAAGTATATTTTTAAATAATAATGAATTTAAATCTTTATTTATAATTTCACTAATATGATTGCCATTTTGCTAGTATTTTTTGCTATTGAATTATACTTAGTGTTAAGCTATTTTCTTCATCATAAAACTAACTGCTTGAAATTCTCATGCATTGCTCGCATTCTTACTTTCTGTCACATTCCGATGCTTTCTGTTTCTTTCTTTGGTGATGTGTCGTGATTAGAACGCTCGGTGTATTCCAGTCAAAGTTTTGTTTCTTTTTATTTATTTCGTAAAATTAAAAAAAAAAAAAGGTGGAACTCTTCGCATGGTATTATTTTTTGCTTGTTTGTTTGTTCTCTGTCGTAACTAGTTATGATTTTGTATTGGACATACTGCATGATGATTTTTGTGTTAGTAGTAGCCTGAAAGCGAGTATTTGAAATGCACATCTAATCTACCTGACAATTTATAATTATATTTTCACTTAAATGGCATTTTCAATTTATTGCCTTTCTTTCTAAGGCTTTAGTGGCTGTTTCTAATAGTTAAAAGTGTACAAATTTATGGAATTTTGTAACGTTTTATTCCTTTACTATATTTTGCAAAAAAAATTGCAACAACATTTTTTTTAAATCCTGGAATTTTATTGGCTTTATACAATTAGTATTTGGAGAAATGCCCCTTTTTTCATAAGATACACCATAGATACCTTACTTCTATATTTTATAGTTTAGATTATTTAAAACAGCTCAATCTGACAGGAAAATATAATAATGAATTTAAGTTAAAATTATGAGAAATGTAAGAGTGAATTGATTAGGATAATTTTCAAACAATAACACAGATTTTCTATCATTTAATTAAATTAACTTACTTTAATATATTCGTAAATCCCAGATTGCAAATAAAATAATTCTTAATAAAAAATTGCACAGGAAACAATCAATCTTTACTGTACTAAATTTTATACATTTTCATCAATCGATAATTATAGAAAGAAAATACGGCGTTGACCCTTTCACTACTGACCCGGCCCAAACGATAGCACAAATCTTGTCCTGGATTGCCGTTTTCTGTTTCAGAAGAAAGATGCAAAATTTAAAGTGAAAACATCTTTGTTGATAAATCGCTTTACAACATGCTTCATCGTTTGAAACTGGCCTGCCAGGATAGAATTTATATGCCCGTTGGGCGGACCAGTAGTCAAAGAATTAAATAAGGATAAATAAAAAGAAACGCTGTTTAGATTAATTCAGCAAAAATTAATCAAATATTTTAAATCATTATGATTGATTTTAGTGTACTTGAAATCAGATAATAAAAAAAAAGAATTAAAATATTTTTGATTTTAGTCTCGTTTCCTTTAACCTCAAGTAGAATCGTAATCACAATTTACTAAATTTTTTGATTGTTGTAAAAGCAAATAGATTCTATGTAGTTAGTAGAGTTTGATATAAGGAATTCAAAAAAGCAAAATATTATTTTTTAGCAAAAGTATTTTTTTAAATTCAAAACTCATTAATCAAAATTCTTTTTAAATAAACGTAGCTTTGCCTTTAATCAAATATTTTAGCCTTTTATCAATAAATTGCCCATTACCCATATTAAAAAAATTAATTATGGAAGGTATTAATTATAAGGTGAAAACCTTATATTAATGAAAATGCCTACATGTTTTCGTGTCTTGAATGTTACAGAAAGTAATGAAAATGAAAATTGTAATTTGTAACAGAGCGTTACCTTATTTCTTAGAACTTGAAGATTCAATTCAATTCAAGCAGTTTAAAACAACAGATTTCAAAGCTAATAACACATTAGTTGAAGATGCCATCTATCTCTGTCTAAGTAATTGGCTGTTAGATAATCAATTGACGCCAATAAATAGGTGTTTGAAAGCATATTTATTAATGAGTGCTTTTTGTGAAACGTTGCAGAAGGCCGTGAGTGCGTGAACTGCGGGGCCACCTCGACGCCATTGTGGCGCAGGGACGGCACGGGACACTACCTTTGCAATGCCTGCGGACTCTACCACAAAATGAACGGTCAGAACAGGCCGCTCATTAAACCCAAGAGGCGACTGGTCAGTGGATTTTATTTTTCCTTCTCTCTAGCTTATAGTTTTTTTATGTCTTTAAAATATGTATAAGGATCATATCAAGTTGAATTTCTCAAAAATTTTATTAGTGATGATGTTTACTTTAAAATTTAAGAATTTGAAAGTAGGTATCACATTTTTTTATCTGCACACGAGCTAAAATAAACATTTTTCGAGACACCTCTAAACATTGTAACTGGAACCATAAAAAAAAGCTCCTTTGATAGGTTTTTCGATAAAGGTGTCTCGATCAACTTTTATTTATGTATTTTTGAAATTTAAAGATGTCATTAAAGTAGCTATATAAAAGAAACGTTAAAACTTTTTTTATGATATAAATGTTATTTGAAGAAGTGATTTCTATAACGAATGATACAAATCCTATTGCATTTTCACGAAGAATCATTTACAAACCTGGCTGCTTTATTACAACCTTGGCACAAACAGTTTTTGTGCGAATATTTTATTTTACATACTTCTTCTTAATAACTTTTTAATTCTTTTCCATTTTTATAAAATTCGTCGATTTAAACTGTTTTTACCTTAGATTTTTTTTTTTTTTTCGTTTCTTGAAGAGCAACAATAAGGATATCCTTCTCATAGCACCAAAAATTTGGCATTTTTTTAAAATACCTTGAGTAAATTATTTTTAAAGACGAAACAGTAAAGTGTATAAATAAATTAATTTTGGAATATCTTGTTCTAAGGCAAACGAAAGGTTTTCAGTTTAAGAAATGCCATCACTATCTTCTTGTTTTTTTTATGTTCTGTTATCGTTGCAAATAGAAACGTAAGTATGCTGTGAATTCAATTTATTTATATTTAATATTTTTAGCAAAACTTCTTAATGAATTTCCAGTTTTTTTACCCTTTATCATTTTTTAATCATTTTTTATCTTTACCTCCGTATATGATTTACATTATCACTTGTTATTCTTTGCATTTGTTATTCATTTATTTTTTGTGTGGTTCCCATTTTTATATTGCCCTAAAACTTTAATAGCTGTCTCAAAATTTGAAGGGACAGAAATAAAAAAATTAAATATTATGAATAATAGGAAAGGTGTCCAATTTCATAAATTTGACAATAGGTTTTATGAAATCTTCAACAGTTTGATCTGATCTAAATTACGAAATTTTTGGACTCGGATCTTTTTTTATTCCAATGCATTGAATGATCAAAGATTTTCTGAACACCTGACACCACACAACGATTCTTCCTCACGCAGATGGAAATGAATCCTAAATCTAAAAGTGGTTCATTCGAAAGTACCTTAATGACTCATTTGATAAATAATTTCGAAACTCGTGAATCTCGCCGCGATAATACTAAGCCGACCTTCACAAGGCTTGCCGATGTTTTTTTGTATCCGCGATGTCCTGAGCTTTTTGCCACGCCGCCGTCTTTCCATTGTCTTGTCTCCTTTCACAGTTAGCAGATCCACGTGCCTAGAAAATTAAACAGTTAATCACAGGATGTGACGTCTCTCGAAAGGTTTCTTTTTGTGATTTGTCCGCGGGCTTCAGTCGATGTCGTTGCGAAGCAGGCAGATTGTTAAAAACACCTGTTGTTTCAAGCCTCAGTTTGGGATCAAACATAGACTTTATTAAAATAAAACTATCTTCAGATTATGCAATTCAATTTTGTAAGATAAAATATCGAATATTTATTTTTTGCACAAAATTGTGTTAGAATGTTTTTATACGTATAAAATCTTCAAATGGTCCTTTCATCGAGAATTATTACTGATAGTGTTCATAGAATTAAACTGCAGTATTGATAAATTAAACCTGTTGATTATTGTTCAAAATACGAGTTGTACTTCCCATCTTATAATTCAAACAATTCTTTAAAAAAAATTAGATATTTCAAAAAAAATTTTTACCAAGAATTTTCTATTTTCATTTATAACAATTTTATAGAACCTTTTTTTTATTTTTACTTAAATGAACACAATGAGTTCAACAAAATATGTATATTAAAATACACAATAAAAATTTTTTTTAAAAAAGAAAGAAATTAGTATGAATGGAATTATTTATTTTTTCTTTTGCTTACCTTTGTTATTTTTACTTAAATGAACACAGTGAGTTCAACAAAATATGTATATTAAAATCCACAATAAAAAAATTTTTTTTTTAAAAAAAAGAAAGAAATCAGTATGAATGGAATTTTTCTTCCTTTCATTTCATTATCTGGCGGATTCTGTTTGGAAAGTGCTGTGACTTTGAATATCTAACAATTTACTATAAAATTTTACAGAAATATTTGATGTAAAAAGGTTTTAAAAAAGCAGTTAGTTTCTTTTTTTCTCTCTTTCTTCTCACTCTTCCTGATGTCGAATCCCACTGAATATTTCCATTCAGAACTATCGCGTTAATTCAATAATAGCATCGCCCTTTCCGAAATAAACATTCCGTGTCGAATCTGTAACCATCCTTATTTAATTTGCGTGTGTAGTTACCTATTTGCGATTCGTTCGAAATAGGCAATTACCTCGATAATGCGTTAAACGAAGCAAGTTGACATGCGCTGCGAAGCTGACACGCATGCCAACAAACGCGCTGAGTGTAGGCCCTGATTTACACCAAAAATTTAATCGTTGTCACGACATTTGGAAAGGAAAATCTGTGAAAATGCCTGGCTTTCCCTTGTTATAAATAGGAACATCTTTTCCATTGAGTGCCACCAAAGCGGAAGAGAGAGTTTGCGCCGAGGATTCACGATTATTAACATGTTTCTGTAGGTAAATTGTTTCTTTGTAAAAGGTAACTATTTTTTCTTATTGGTTATAAAGATTCTAGAGGTTTTAATAGCAATTCGTAAACATATTTTTAGACATGAATGAACAAAAGTATTTTTGATCATCAATTTAATATTTAAACCATAATCTCGTGGTAAAATTTCACACAAGAAATTTTAATAAAAAGATCATGAATGATCAGTTTCATCATCTCTCATTATTTTTTAATAAAATTATAAATTTAAATAACTTTATATTACGTTAAGTAATCTGAATTATTCAAAGAAGGATCATTTTATAAATTAATAATATCAATAATTTCTAAAAATGTTCCTGATCCTCCATCAAATGAAATGGATAAAAATTTGGAAGCTGCAGAGCATCCGCAGAACGATGTCTTAAATGAAACCTTTTAACCCCTTGATATAAGAATTTATTTAACTTTCTAAAAGGAGGACACATTCTATTTTGGTCCTTTAAAAAACTAAAATTTCAGTAATTCGATGCGCGTGTCAGACACGTCAGTGTATGCGAAGGGGTTAACATGTAGATTGAAATTCAACAGATTTTTAAATCCTAAGTCATTTTTCTATGAAAATAAATTACTATAGATATTTTGTAACCTCCACGATATTTTGAGAATTGCCGTTGCATTTTCATCGTGTTATTTGTTGGGATGCCAAGCATGCCGATTGGATAGGAAGATGCAAGATGCGTAGTCTTAATATTTCTCCGGAACTACCGACGAAAATAATTTTGAAAATAAGGCCTGCAAAACTAATAGTGGAAATAAAAAGAATTTTTGCACTCTGTCACGACAAGAATATTGAATTCTCCTTTGAATTCAATCTTAATAAATAATGCGGCGAAATAATGCAATCACTTTTGCATAATTTCGCCTGAATGCTTTCTAGAAATGTTCAATTTGTGTTAGGTAGCCACGTTAAATGACAGGCATTAGAGATGAATCTCACAGCACAGAGCAGTATTCATATGATAAAGATGACTTTCTCTCTGGCTGCGAAGTTATGTTTTGTTTAATAATTTGTCTCCGAATCCAAGACTGAAATGTAGTGTTACATTTATGATGTGCCGAAAGAAGCAGGGACGGGATTTATGGTTTGTGAGGCAGGAAACAAACAACGACCTCTCAGTCACAACAATAGTAATTGGTAAATACCCTCCCAGTAATAAATATAGTTGTACCAGACAGCGACTTTCGTGCTGACGTTTTCGACTCAACAAATCTCGCGTCGACTGCAGTGTGTTTGTCATCGCGTGCGGGCTCCCTTGAATAATGAACGCTCCACAATAGGATTACGATACCGAAATTGAAAATTCGGCGCCCGCTTTCGGTTTCTCGTCGATCGCCGGGGTGAACGGAAGATGCTCTCCCCTAAGTGATCACGCAAACGCCGTCTTCGCAGATAGTTCGAGAATGCCGTTGCGCACGCAACTGTCCAGCGCATGCCGGATGGCGGATAACCAACCCTCAGGGGTGGCTTGGGAAAAATCTGTGGAAGAAAATAGTATCTCGTTCCAAGGTATTCAGAACGCTGAGGCAAACGAAATAGATTCTAATGACGGTATGGCAGACATAAAATCGAGTTCTTTTTGTTGACATGTCGGTACACGATCTCATAAAAAAATTTATGGCAATTTAATAGAAAAATTTGGACAATTTTTGAGAAAATGATGAGAGGGTTGATCATTTCAAAATTGGTTAAATATTTTAGTCAATCCCCATGTATAAACTATGAGTTAGCAATGTTATTCAGGAATGGAGTGGATATCTATCTTCAGAGAAATCAATACTTCGTAATAAAATAACATTAATGTATCATTAATACGAATATAAAATTCTGTTTAGACTAATAAATAAGGGGGATGAATACTCATTGATTACACAATTAGAAAAATACTCATTTTTTCAATAAAATTTAGAAACATATTTGATTAACTAACGACGTGATACAAATTAAATTTTGAGAAAAAAAGACAAATTAGTCTTTTTAAGAGAATTATAATATATATTAATTTTCTTTTACTATAAGAAATAGACAAATATCTTGCATAAGTATAACAGGAACGATATAACATCTTAAATCACGTTTGCCGAATTGATGCAAAACACTCATAGGCCATGTCTACCATAATAAGCCATTTATTAATGTCATACCTGATTCTTTTTATGCTATCTGAAAATACTTTTAATCAGTAGTAATTCCAGTTGTTAATCAAAATGCTACGGTTTTTTTTAAATTATGAACTTTTTTATAATCGTTATTCTTGTATATCCGATATTGTATAAGCTATTGATGTCTAAAAATAAAACTCTTGGAAATACTTATGCAGGAGCTCTGCTTCATGCAGTATATTGAGGATATTTTCCGATTAACATCGCCGGAAAGATTAGGGCTTCATTCAAACAATGGACATTTCTACCCGAAGGCTGTTTGGGGACTGCACGGTGTGATTCACCGTTTTCTCTCTAACATATTCAAATTATGTTTGATCCGGAACTTATTAAACTAATTTTCTCAATCCCTCCTAAGAAAAGGCAACATTGCAGTAATTAGATTTGACTTTCAGCGGTGCTATTTATGCACATAATCACCAATTTCAGCGATCAAGTGGTTAGTGAGTCACGGATAAAGAGAAGAGGGATCGAAAAGCTAAGAAGACCACCCCATACCTAAGAAAAATGAAGGGAAAAAGAAAAGCAATTCGCCGCAACAAATCATTCCTTGACCTTCCGAATAAATAATAAGAGCAGCATCTCGTCGCGCAAAAGGCCCCAGGCCACATTTTCTCACGGATAAGAACATCATCAAGGCAGCACGCACACCTCCAAAAGACATACGATGGATGATGAGTGTAATGGGAGTGCCTTCCCCTCCTTCCATCACTAAGGGTCTATTCCAGATTCACAAGTTAAAGGGGGGGGTCTAGACCAATTACTCGATTCCTTGCATCCTTCAAAAGCTGTGTTGATAGGTGGGCTTTATTGGTCTAGGTGAATTATTCATACGTCAAACTCTGTGTACAAATCCATCGACTGGAAGATGGAGGAGATGTTGAAATAAAGTTTCCTTAGTGCAAGGTTAGCAACCCAAGATCTTGATTAGGATCTGTGAAATTTTCCTTGCAAATGCTATTTAGTCTGCGAAATGAGCTACCTGTTCCGCTCTTTTCTTTCTCTTTCTGTATCTTGAATGAACATTAGTTGTATATCGTTACCCGCCCCACACCCTCTCTTTTGTAAACCCTTCCAGTAATTATCCTAGAGCAGATTTTTCTGGAAATTTTTAGCAAAATAAAAGGTTTCTTTAAATTGCTTACCCGAACCACCTTATAGGCGTAACAGCTTAAGATGAGCTCATCCTCTGGATGATTTAAATATTCTTGAAGGACATTTCGCTGGATTGATAAAAAAATTTAATAGTGATTGAAAATATTTCAATTCCATGGTTGTGTACAAGGATTCGAAAATCAAATCTATGGCAGATTATTATGCCAGGCCATACATACCTTATATTTGTGTTCGACATTTGAATTATTTTTTTTTTATCAAAAATAGGGTGGGAGTTTTTTTTAAATATTTCAAGGATTAATTTACAATAATCTTCATTACTCGTGCGATTCATTGAGAGGAAATAATATCTCGCTAAACTGACAAATGGAGCTCGCTCAGACCAAATCGGACAGCGGATACACCAACTGGCGTACACCGGAATTTCCGGTGGCAGGAGCAGGCGATAACAGAACTCGGCACAACAAAAGAGACCAGCCTCCAAAACAAACAGCACCAATTCGAAATGAAAGCCGAGAGAATTCATTGCGTTTTCATCTCTTTCTGTCTAAATATAGCAAACAGGAGAATAATTAAATTCGCATTTATTTCTCAGAATTCTTCGTGATTGGGCGAACATATTATGTTGGTGGAATTCGTGTTCACAGGAAATTCAAATGCTCGGAACTGTCGAGTTCTGATTTATTTTATAGTTCAAAATTAAAATTAATTTTGTTTTCCTTATAATAATGGTGGAATTTATGTCTTGTGTATGGCAGAAAAAAATGTAAGGAAGTTATATGATTATTATAAACGCAGTAAAATGATACAATAATTTTACGGAAAATAATTATTTCCTTTGAATAAGTTTCATCACTAACTTTATAAATATTCCAACCATAAATAGAATTATTGCATAACTGTTTATTTTCATAAGATGGTTCGTTTTGATTAAACATCTGCTGCATTTTTTTCTAATTTGATCAAAATATAAATTAAGAATTTTAAAAAATATATATTCATATTAAAAAATTAAGCAGCCTTAGTCCTCAAAAGTAAAAAAAAAAAAAAAAGGAGGGATGAACGCAGCTTCAACATAGGTATTTGGCATTCCGTAAAATCGGCTTCACTTCATTCAATCCAGGCACTATGGCAAATTAAAAATAATATTCAGCAATTTTCGAAAAATCGTAGGATTATTTACTGCGTTGAGGTTATTTCGCCCTTCATTTAGGCTAATCTTACAACCATACAACTACTTCCTTTATTTACTATTCCACTGCAACTCTGAAATCCCTCATAAGAATTTCTTTATAAATTGATTATTAAAAAAATTAAGGAAATGATTATCCAATATTTACTAATTACTTATTACAATTACTTATTAAGCACAGAGCGATGCAATCAGTTCAAGTTTTCTGAATGAAAAGATTCGATTTTTATATACGATCAATTTTTCTTTCTTTTTAATCATATATATATATATATATATATATATATATGATTAAAA
>JAOUZG010043301.1:995324-1018837 GCA_026289955.1 Argiope argentata
ATAAAGACGCATTTTAAATATAATTCTTATGAAAACAATAATTTTTTTCTTTTTAAAATTTATGATTGTGGACCTAATTTCACAGGTAGATAAACATTTTGGGAAAACCGAACGGGCATGCTCATATTATCCGAATCACGTGCACTACAGTTCATTTACTTCAGCCATGCCCACATCATATCACGGATAGCTACAATGATTGATACAGTCTTTTATTAGAATCAAAATACTACTACTATTTCATCAGTTTCGTTTCAGCATTACGAGTCAAACTCTCCATATTTGTCGAAAGCACATGCCATAGATACCAAAGGAAAGAAAAAGAACATTCCATTATTTTCAAATTGAACAGAAGCTGCCCGACAGATGCGCAGGATAAAAGCAGACTTCGTACCTGGGATAAAACAAATGCGGTACCGGAGAGTCCCAAATAAGCATCTTCCACAATCAAATGATACAGCCCATTACCTCCTGGGCGGTACTTTCGCGGTGGATGGTATATTGATATCAAAGGATAATCCATCCGTTCCTGGCCCGAGGACTCCTGTGTGGGTATTCTCCCAAGATCAATGCCATAGAAGCATAGTATTTCCACTTTTCTTCTCTTTCTTTATCGCTAAGGTTGTTGGGGCTTGAATTATGAGAATATGTCGGAATTTTTTTTTTCTTTCTATGAGAACACATTAAAAGACAGTCACGTATCTTTGAATAATCATAAGATTCTTTTCTACCAAAAAAAAGTTCTGAGAGTGACATTATTCGAAGGTATTCTTCTGTGATTAATTTTTTTTTATTATTCTAAAATTGTTTGACAATAACTTGCCAATGTCTTTTAAGGAATATTTTTTGATAGTTTTTTATGCCATTAGAATTAACAGATTTATCTATTATTGAATTTAAAAAATTTAAAACATCAATTCTACCATTTTTTAAGCAATCGTATTAGAATAAAATTAACAATTGTAGTTCGAGAATTATTTAAATTTAAATGGATTTGTACTCTCCCCACCTCCATGAGTTTCGTGATTCAGGACAAATTAATTATCAATTCGAGCTGTTACTCTAAAATTGCAAATGCTAAATATTCAGGATTTTAAAATGGAAAAAAAAAAAGAGCGATTTAAGCGTATTGTTAAAGTGGACAATATCTAAACATATATAAGCTTTCACGTTTCTGCAGTTTTGAAAATGGAGTTAAATGATGCTTTTAAAATAAGAAAAATATATGTTTTGTAACTTATCCATGTTATTTTATGTTTCGTTTCAGTTTAGTCCAGTAAGATTCACATTCATTTTGAAACTACCAAAAAATTATTTTCGGTTTTTTAGTTTTCATCTCGTAATTTGTTTAGATTTTCTAATTTTGATCGTAATCTGATAATAAGGACCACACTCACTTGAAACACCCACTCACACCAGCAAAAGGGATTCTGATCCCTAAATTTTCTATATATCTGACATGCTTACTGGGGTGTCCATGGTAATAATTCCGAACGCAACAATCCACCTCAATCATTATAAGTCTGAATTAAACAGAGATTCTTTCTTTGAATACTTTTAGTAAAAACTCTTATGTACTCAATATAAGCATTTCAACTTGATACATAAAATATTTTTTTAGGAGGGAGTTGGGTAATGTGACTTAATGGACGTAATGGAGTAAAAAAAAATGTCAAAGATTATGAATGTATGACGTTTTCCTTATTGTTAATATTTTATTTTGTTTAATTTTTGTATTTAATTTATGATCACAGAATTTAACATATAATTAAAACTGTAGTTGAAAGAATAGGTAGAATTTTAATAATACAAATTATTCCTTCACAATATGTGATAATAACGCATAAAATAAGAGGTTTTAGTAAATTAAAAGTTTTATTTCCAGAAATAAAACGCCGCGAAACCAAATTACAAAACATTTTCGAAAACAGGCTTGCATAAAACTAGCTATTTCAAATTAATCAATCTCTTCTTGAATCTTTCTTTTCTATGCCTAACGATAACAATAACAGAACACCGAAACTACATCACCAGCTTCCGAAACATTGTCATCACCTACCGACGACTGCATGTGGTCCAGATAGACATCAAACAAGATCCGACGTCAGCCAGGTCTTCTAGCAGAGCGGCTTCCGTTGCGATCCTCCGAAAAAGAAGTATGAAAACCTACGTATGCGTCGGAAAGAACGAGTAAACCGAAATGTCTCCTTATCTCGAATATAAAAAGAGAACTTATCTCTCTGTTATCGATACGAGGAGTGCGACTGTCTAATAATAAATAAATAAATAGCGAAAAAAAATCTGACCAAGAGAGTTCATTTAAAATTACTCTCTCGCCTATCGCTGTTTTTCCCGCCCCTGTTCGATCTTCAGGCCTTGGGCGATATGGTTGACAACTGAGTTAATGAGGTTGGCACATTTGGCGATTTATCGTCTTTGGCTGATGAGGGGCGTTTCTAGTTAATTGAAGTAGCAAGTATAAGATGGAAATTGAAAATCTGTGTTTGTCAGTTAGTTTGGAAATTGTGTATTAATAACTGATTCTCATTTAAATTATGATGGAATTTCTTTAGTTTATTATGTATCTGGGAATAAAATTCTAATTGTTTCAGTGGATGAATTAAATTAATTAATAATTTGAAATAAATTTTTAGCATGGATGAATGTTTGTTTAAAAATAGGAACCTATTATTAGAAACACACAAATAATTTTGTGTTCTTTAAATTGCACACTGAATACTTATTATTGAATTTTTAATATATGCATGATTAATGGTTAAAATATGATCATTGAAATAATTTTAAATTGAAAAGTACAAAATACAATAAAGTCAAAGCAACAACATCGAAATAATGTTGACAATTTTTTTATAAATAAGATGACGGCTTATAGACGGCTAATAAGATGACGGTAGTTTCAAATTCATTTGTAAAAATGCTCAGTTTTACTGGCTGTATTAAAAATAAAGCTGAGTATACGTGTGTGCTGGTGGCGTACAGGCAATACTGTTTGATCTACGGCTACCAAATTTTCTATATATATACTTTGTGGGATGGGAATGTGTTCTGCAAAAAATAGTATTTTTTTGAGACCACTTGCAAAACTATTAATAAGCCGGCATTCTGACATAGGGATAGCGCGTCTTCCCGGATTCGAGTCCCGATTCGGGAATTGTTGTTCTTCTGTACGCTATCTGTAAAGAGTGTGAATGGACCTCCCTGTAATAAGGGGCCTTGAAAGCGAATTTGATAAGTGAGTAGCAAAAGTCGTTTTCTTGGCCCTAGTCGACTAGAAAAAAAGAGACGCTGATTAGGTTTAAATCGCTGACCACCTCAGCGAGCTTGTCCATGGCACGAAACATAAGAAAACAACAAAACTATTTATGAGGGAGGGGAATTACAGTATCTTAAAATTTAAATTTTCTTTTGGCAATTATATCATTTTTTTCATATAATTTTTCTTTCTGTTTTTAATTAATACCTTTTTTTACATAATGTAGGCATATTTTACAATAATATATTTCCTTATTAAACTGAAACTCAAACCAGTCGCATTTTTAGAACTACTTATGTTTCGTCTTGGCTTTTTGCTCCCTTTGTTGTCATTAAGATATGAAGATTCGACTTATTTTTCCATGTTGAATATGTTCCAGCATAAGCCATGCTTTAAAAAAAATGTCATATTTTGCTATACTTAAAATTAATGAGCAAGCTATAAAAACGTAAGAAAGATTGAAGTTTTTTTAGTGTGTACATATTAAAATATTGCGGCTTTTTCTTGGATATATCCAGATGTTGACAGAAAATTAAAGAAATACAACCACGCTGTATAGAACGCTGTAAAGTGTTTGAAATAGTGCAAATTATATATGTAAAATTAAAATTTGAAGTATAGAAATAATTGAAATGTTTATCCATCATCAATTGCAGCTAATCAATTGTCCTCCAAAGTTGTCTAGTTATTAATTAATGTAATATAGCTAAGATTTTTACCTTTTAATCAGAAGGGAAAATGGGTAGCATAGAACAACCTGTGTTGGTTAAAAGGATATTAAAGGAAAAGTAATTATGTCCTTAACATTCTTAGTAACATTGTATTTCTCTTTAAACAAAAACATAAAAACCACCTCATTTGACACATGGATATCTCTTCCTAATAGACACCTAACTTGGCTGTAATTCGATTCATTTAACATCAGATCAAATCGCATCTCTGCCGTCCACACATTTCACGCAATGCCTACACGTCTGCGATCCGTGCAATTCGATCCTCCGGCTATCTAATACGCACGTTAAACAATTCCCCCCGCCCCGGTACCGAAACCCCCGCCGCCACTTTTTCGCTAAAAAGATGCATGAAACAAACAAAGAATGAAAAAATACCAAACGAACATCACCTTGTCCCCCTCACCTCCTCCTTGATACCTTCACTTACACTCACGATCACATTGCGAAAAAGATGGATGCTTCGCATGATGGGTGAGGTTAGATGGGGGAAGAGGGGAGGATGATAAGGAATGAAGAAACAGTCGAGGTACCCCCCCCCCCCTTTTCTAAAAGAAAGGTGGAGGGACGGGATTGGAAAAGAGGTTATCTTGCAGCCGGTTTTTTCATCCAAAAAGATCGCTTGACGTGTGGAGGGTTTGACCAAACGCGCAACAGATCTTGCGGTCGGTAATTGCTCGTGTGTATGCCTAAGCTAGCTAAGAGGATGCGCGAATAGCTAGTTTATGAAGATCCGCAAGAGGATGGAAATAGGCATCGGTTGGAGGGGGAAAGGGGGTGGTAATATGCACGCCCTGCCCCCCAGCCCCTTCTTCTCTTAGTATTTTTCGCTTTTCAAACGATAGATCATTCTTTAACAGTCGACGGCTCGGGTAAGCCCACCTTATCTACCTAGACAAAGGCGTTTGGCCGAGAATATTATTTGAGAGTACAAGGCCCATTATCACCTCGTTAGTGCCTGTTCTCACACTACTGTCCCCCCTTTCCAAACCTGTCATGGCTCCCTCCCCCCTCCTCAACGTAAAAAAAATTCAGATACTAATAAAACCTTGCTGAGCCAAGCAGACGAACCAGGTTAGTACTTCTGGTTGATCTGATTCGTATCAAGCATTCTACAGGCGCTCGTACTAATATTGTATTTCATCTTGATATATTTTTTAAATATATATTTACACTCTTTGTGTGCGAGAGGCTCTATCTAATAATCAACACTTGGTATTTGACTCCACCTAAACAGTTTTGCCGGACTTTTAGCAGAATGGTGTTATCTGCCGTGCTTTTCTTTGTTTCTTTCCTTTGCAGGCCTGAGAAAACCATAGGGGAAGGTTCAGTGACCATTATTGAAGAGTTTTTCTATAATAGCTATTTATTGTGAAACAAGTAGTTATGTACACGTAGGTTTTTTTCAACTGGGCACCTTGCTTTCTTGATTATGAACAACTTGTGTTTATCATTCTATGAATTACAGGCCAAAAGTCTGAAGATTTATGCATGAGTGGATGCAATATATATATATATATATATATATATATATAAATCAGTTTAGAATGATATATATATATATATATATATATATATCATACAAAACTGGATTTTTCTTTTTCTTAAATAATCTGCTTTCAAAACTTTTAGAATTTTTAAATCGTTCATTTTATTATATTGTAATTTGAGGCCACCTATTATAATTCAAAACCTGACAATAGTTTTACTGATTTCTAAAACTGATTATTGGTTTTTTAAGCCCATTTGTTAAGTTTACTTATACAAGATATTCGGAAAGAGAAGTTAAATCCAATTTACAGTCCATGAAGAGATCTGTACAATAAATAATTCATCAATATAAATATCATATTTTCTATAGAGTATTTCAAGATTTTTTAAATAATGGTAGCATTATTATGCCCTTAGAAATTTCACTAACTTGATGATTGTCAGTTAGAAAATATTAATATACACGTCCTTGTATGAATACACATACAAATCAAGTTGAAGTCGATCTAACGAATTCGATTATTTCAAATGCAAGGAATGGAAAAAGATATGCTTTTTTGTTAAATTGCTATTCAGCTCTACTGACTCAATACATACAAAAAAATAACACAATTTTTAAAACAACTCGAACATATGCTTCGTCCCAGAAGATGGATTACTAAACTGCAATCAGGTACCAGATGTAGTGGAAATGGAGTTTCCCAACACAAAAGCAAGCGTGCCTATTTTATCCCATTACTAAACAGTTCACGCAGATTAAATAGTTACAGAATAGGGACAAACCTACAACTGTTGATGAAATAGAAAATGCTAATTTGACTATTTTCTATTAAGGCAGGAACAGAATAGTGAGACAGACACACATCCATTCTGTTAAGTGATTTCAAGAAACCCGGAATTCACACCCCTTATACCCCCCCAGTAAAAAATTCCTTACCCACCTTCTGTAGAGGAAAGAAAGAAAAGTTGTAATGTAAAAGTGGGAGGGTTTAGAAATGCCATCAATTAACCGCAAGAAAGCCTGTCTTCTGCTTGGCCATACTTGCTGGCTCTCAACAGCAATTAGCAAAGTTCCATGCCACTTTTTTTTCTTTATCGTTTGGTTGATTTCTTTCACTATCCATTCTACAGCAGCGCCTAAAGAAAAAAAAAGTAGGGAGGGGGGAGTGAAAAAAAAAGGTCACTACCGTTTTTCAGCTTTGTTGACCTTAATTATTTTCCGTGTGGATAGTCGGTTGGTTATTGCTTTTTCTGGAGATGGAAGAAGTTTTCCATCATTTATCTTGTATGAGTGAAGACGGATTTGTTTGCCGATCGCCATGGTTGTGGACAGGACTCCGAGGGTGGTATAGCCACCTTAGAGAACAGTTCACACCGAAAGAGTGACGAGAATTATGTTTTTTTCATACTGCCCGCCCCTGAGAAAATTAGTTTGTACGGTTTTCGATTAGGTTCTCTCTTTCTTAATCAGCAAACGACCGAAATGATAGTTATAGTCAGAGTTTTCGCGTGAAAGGTAATTGTTAAATTTATACATAAAATGATGATAAAAATAGGTGAAAGCGAGCCGAAAAAATATTTACATAATGCAAGAGAAAGGAAACTGTGTGTTGCAGCATTGCCGTAAATGTTTGTTTTGTGATAATGACTTGTGATTTTAGTAACCTTTATTTTGAATAAAAATTTTCTTACTTTTTAAATATTTACGAATAAATTCAGAACAATCTAATTTAACAATCATCTGAAAATAGTCATGTTTTTTTTCAGTCATTTTCTTCTCTTCCCCCCCCCCCCACTTTCTCCTTTTATTTTTCTTTCTTTCTTTCAATAATAGAAAATATAGGAAGAGAATGTCGTAATGTTTTGAGAAATGAATTGTCATATTTGCTTCTCTTGTAGATAAAAATTTTTAATCCACTTGCATAACACTTATTTTAACAATCTCTATCTCAGTACCGGATTATTTAGTGCTTATTGTTCCCAGTTATAACTCTCAAAAAATATTCTTTCACTGAATTGAATTTTACAGCATTTTAGAATGTAAAACTTCGTGGACTTTTCAAAATATTATTTTTGCATAATTTCCAGTAATACTTCTCAAAGCTGCAATGGAGTTCTTCAACTCTGTAATATTTACAGTTCTTCTTCGTAAATTTATAAACACGATTTTCTTTCATTGTGAAGGCTACGACAGCAAGATATTATTTTTCCTCTACACAGTTAGAGTGAAGAATAGGCAAATTAAATTGTAATTTCTTTCAAGGATTCTAGCAAAGACCTTAATGTATCTCATCCTGGTGCTTAAAAGAGCTCTGTGTTAGTTAATCATGAACATCAAATTATGCATCAGAGATTTACCTGAAACCAATATTCCCGGTTAACTACTAAAGTCATTGAGTTACCACTTAAGTTGTCCTCCCGAAATTGATATATTTTTTATACATCTTTGCGTCATGAGTGTAAAGCTTTTTCCACTTTTCCCTCGTTACATTACAAAGAAGTCTTTTGATTGTTCTACAGAAATATCTTTGTGTGTGTGTGTGTGTGTTTTACTTAATTTTTTTATTAGTTCATTTGTCCAAATAGAAAAATTCTGTATGAGGAAAAGTTAACTTTTTTGACGATTCGCTCCGACTTTCCTATCTGTTTCCGGATTAATAATTATTCTAAATAGGTATCGGATTGAAAAATGCTGCAAGTAGATGTAGGCCATTTGATTTTTCTATTTGATAATATTACATTAAAAAGTAGCAAAAATTGTTTTAAATGTTATTTTAATCATTTTTATACTTCAGAACTTTTAGAGGCCACTTTTCATATTTTTCCCCTCAATCTTTTTCAAATTCCCAAGACTGTAGGAAACTGCATCGCGTTATTCTCAAACAAAACCTTCTCAAATACTTCCATCGATATCGTTTCCAAATGCCTTTCAAACTTCCAAAACTTACACCATTTTTAACCCATCTGAGATTCCCAGCCTCTAAACTCTTTCCCAAAGCATATCATCACCCACTAAGTGATACAATTAAGCACACGTCCAAGCGACAGTTTCACTCCGACATTAAAACACTCCGATTATCCACAAACACCGTATTACCTGTCCCTCCCTTCTCCCCTCTCCCGAAGTGAAAGGGGGGGGGCTGTCTGTCTGTGGGGATGGGGAAGAGAGAGGATTCCTTTGGCTGTCGTTTTATGGTTGGATAATTTTTGACAGAGGCTTCGAAAAACGACGTTGTGGCGTCGCACATCCTACGGCGCCTCAGACTCCATCGGCCTAGGATGCCGGATTTTGGAAGGGAACAGCTGAGCACAGTATGTCGGATTTCAATGAAGGAATTTAAAGAAAAAAAAAGATTTTCGATTTGCAACGCTTTATAGGTCTTCTAAAAGAACTGCAGCAAAATATTTTCTGAATTTAATTGACGTTACAAAATACGCATGAAAACTGTTCTTTAATTCGAGTTCAGTTTTGAAGATTTACTACTAATAAAAAGGAAAGCCTAAATTTGCTTTGGCTCTTTACAGTTTTACTTATTGATTATTTATCATTTACGTTCTTCGCGCTATTTTATTCCCTGCATTTTTAGAGTTCGGAAGAATATTTATTGAAATAATTTTCAAAAATGTATTTCAATGTTCAATTCAGTATATTTCAACAGTGTTTCAATGCACGCATTGAAATTCAAATTGTTTTCACTTTTTCATTAAATATTCAATTGTTTCATTCTCTTATATTTTTTAAAAAGAAGATTTTATTTTCTGTGCAGCTTACAGAAAGAAAAGTTCCTGAAATGAAAAAGGTCATCTCCGATTAGACGAGGAATTAGTTGAAAAATTATGTTACAAATTTTTAATAACACCATAATCTGATTCAATTCGACTCCATTAAGAATGTTCATGAGCATAAAAAAAGAAAATTTGAAAGAATTTAATATTAATCATAATTTGATGCTATTTGTTTCGTTAATCATGAACATAAATTAGACATAACCAACATTCCAAGTGAAAGAAACAGTTTCCATAGAGGACTAGTTTAGCATAAAAAGAAAGAGAAATATCTTGCTCAGATTTTTAAAAATAATCATCCCCGTTGTAAGGAACTACATTATAAAACTTATAAATAATACATATAAAAGTGATTAATTGAAAAAAAATATGATTAGATTTCTTATTATTTGCTGGTTTGAAAACAATTTTTAAAAAGTGGGAAGGAAAAAACCTAGCAAAATTTGATTTTTTTTTTAAATATAAACTACGATGAAAGACTTTAATTAAAAATACAATTTATTGCCAATAACTGCATATTTCAGGAATTTTTCTTTCTTCAAACTTCTTTTATGACTATAAATTCTTGAGAAATACTTTAGATCTACGAATAATAATAAATATTAAATTCATCAGCCTTTATTTCTCTATTGATTTATTTTCACTTTAGAATAACGAAAAAGTTATCGAAATTCATTCTATTTTTTAAAAAAATCTGCTTTATTATCTAATTAGAAAAAAAACATAATTTTAATCCTTAAAACTATACTCCTATGTTGATATTTAATTTATAAATAGTAACTTTTTCATAACATTGTCGATACTGGAGAATTAACTATCTTCTTACGCATGATATTGGCCAGTTAATAAATAAAGGTAAAAAGAACTTATTGAATATATTGAAAATTAAGCTTCTACAGTGTGCAAAGTTTTCGTTTACACATAGGAAGTTCCTTTTCATTATAAAAAAGTTTATTTAGTTATGTTTCTATGTTTCATTCATTCATTTCGAAAAACAGACTTTCATGTACAACGATTCTAAAAAATCTCTGTGTCAAATAAAAAAGTCCCAAAATAAAAACAGAAAAAACATAGAATGGAGAAAAAGAAAAACACCATAATTCTTCTCACTGAAATGGCGGGAATGGAGGGGGGGAGGCTGGTCTCATATAAAACGTTAAGTGCGTTAAAAAAAGGGAGGGGGGCGGTAGAGATTCTGTCCTCTTTTGTCGTGAGATTTCGCCCCGGTCGTTACATGCCTCCCTTCTTTAACGGAGAGAGGGGAGAGGGCTGAGGTCGTTACATAGTTGAATAACGGAGGTCAATCTTCACTGGAACTCTTTTCAGGAGCAAAATATTGAAAAGTGGCCACTGAAATCAATCCCAAAATGAGCACTCAGGTCTTTTTTTTTCTCCCACCGACATCCAGAAGTAGTTTACATCTTGCGATTCTGTACTGTAATTGGAGAAATTGATATTGCTCTCTTTTTGAGCAAGTAGGGGTATTTTTGAAGTCGGTGTCGTTCAGTAGATATTTATTTGGAAGTACTTGTGACTGAATTGAAGTGGGTAGAATGTGAAAGAGATATCTTGATGGATTTTTGCTGGCATGAAAGAAATTCGAAATAAGATACTCCGGTTTTAGTGGAGAGCCTGTAAATTGTGGTTTCGCAGATCCTTCTGTGGTTGGTGTGGAAACGTGGCAATTTGATTTCTTATTTATTTCTAGCCGCCAAGGGCCATATTTGGTAAATATTTTGTGCGCCTTCCATGCTTTTTCCTTCAAAAGTTAAGGAAATTCATTTACTATGTATTTTTACGCGTGCTTTTAATTGCTGAAAATAAAATGGATTTAAAGGTTTCATAAACAAATGTAAACTTAAGAATGGGATCTAGTAAGATTGGATGAAAGGAATTTAAGTGTTAAATCTTCATAGAAGATTTTCACAAGATATTTATATAATGTTATTTCATTTTATAATAATTATTTTATTACAAAATTTTTCAATTATATAGCATAAACAATATAATTATAAATTATAATTATATAATTATACAATTTTATAAAGGTGTTGCCGAGGTCTTGGCACAGTGGTAGTGCGTCTTCCACATTATCTGGGCATCCTGGCTTCGAGTCTTTTTTCGGGCATGGTTGTTCATCATCTGTTCTATCTGTGAGATGCATTAATGTCCCCCCCCTGTAAAAAGGGGCTATGTAAATGAATGTGATGCTGGAGAAGCTAAGACGTACTCTTGACTGTATTTGGCGCTACTTACAAACAAGAGACTCACTCTCTATTTAAAATCGCCGATTGCGTCAGTGAGCTTCTCCATGGCAAGTGCCATTAGAAACAACAACAATAATTGTATAATTTTAATTCATAGACAAATTGTCTTCAAGTAAATTTGCACTTTTTTTCCGCTAGGAACATTAAATTGCTATCATTCTTTGTTTTGTTCATATGGTATTAATCAAAAGATGAATAGTGCAATATAAATTATTACCCACAAACACTGTTTTACACAATTCTTTTAAATAACTGTGATTAAATAATTATTCTTAAAATAATGATAGCCTCTTTAACTTGAAAGCTATTAAAACAATCGATAGCAGTAAAAAAAATGTGGTACTAATAATATCAGTTACTCTTGTTGCCAACTACAGAAAAGTAATTGGAAAGCTTTGAATTGGATTCTATTGAGTGTTTCATACGCATCAATTCATTTTTGAGTGTCCCTATAATAGGTGAACGGATTCAATTTGGATTCGATGAGGCGAACACACGCTGTTCTCTGTTCACATGTTGGTTAAAAGTACGCCTAAAAATGCAGTAGCGACAGTTTTTTAACACCAGAAAAACACTTAAATTAACTTAAGAACGAGTCTTAAGACATGGCACTTTCTTTATGAGTGCCCCACAGCCTTGCAAGGAAAATTAATGATGTCAGAGCTGGCTTTTTAACATACTTGCCACGTTCTTCTCTGTAGAGAGTTACAACGACAGTGGCGTTCAGCTAGTGGCGTACGCAAGGTCGAATTTTGGATTCATTGAACATTCGTGGTGAACATATCAATGAATCGGAGAACAAAGAAAACACACACACTATAAATGAATAGGAGGAAATGGCTCATAAAATGAATGCATTCTCCAGAGTAATTAAGTTTAGATTTGTTTTTATATAAACAGGCTGATATCCCTCGTGAAATATTCATAATTGAAGGATGTAATGAATGACACTATACCATTTAATTTACTATGAATTAATTAAATAGTAATTGCTATAATGCATTTGCTAGTAATACTTGTTCCTTTTTCGAGTATTGATTTATGTTTCAGTTTTGTAGATTTTTTAAGGCTGAGGTACGAGAGAAAAATCTAGTAAGTAAAAATGATAGTAAAAATAACTGCACTCGTGAGTAGAGATGAAAACAGTTGATTAATGAATTATTTCAAAAAGGTAAATATCTGTGATAATAGTTTTTAAAACTATAAAACTGACATTTAAACTATTGTTTTAAAGAAATAGACTTTTTTTATATTTAAAGACATATATAGCAATGCTTAAAGAAATTAAATTTTGCAGAACTAGGAGATTAGAAGAAAATATAAGAATAATACAAAATAAAGCTTAACGCGAGAATTTCATATCAGATATTGTTCCATTGCAGCTTTTCTTAAGAATAACGAAGCATAGTAAAGAGCTAAATAACAATTTATTTATATTTTTCAACTCTTTTTGTCTGTTGACCCTTAAACGAGTTAGTTAAATGGCAAAATGTAATATTTTTAAAACTTGCGAATGGAAACATTTTTACATCTTACAGACTTCATACGGAAAATGGCAAACCTTCTATTACGATGCATGCTGGTTAACATTGCATTTTTTAAGCGCATTTGATATGAACAAAATATGTATTTCTATAAGGTTTTTTCTATTACTGATTATAAAGTAATAAAGAAATTAGATGCATGAATGGCTTCTTATCAGTATTATTTGACATTATCCACAGTACTTAGAAAAGATTTAAAGGAAACTTGAAATTAGAATATCATGTAACAGAATGCTAGCTTTCTAGATTTGATTCCTTCATCCTAATTTTAATCATCAATTTCAATCTTTTGGGAGCACATTCGTCAATTACGCTACAAGATTATAAATCTAGTAATTAAAACAATGAAAAATATTGCTGTAATATTCATTAAAAAATTATCTTTAAAAAACTTGTTTCTTTTTAATTTTAAAGTGAGGGGAAAGTAGTTTGAATTATTTTAGTAAAATTAATTCTTAACTAAAGATCTTATCAAAATTTTTAAAAATCTGACCTAGAATTTACTCTCCAAGAAATAACTGCGTGCTGTTTTGTAGCTCTATGCAAAGCGATTTACATTTTAAAGAATTTGGAACATTTTTTTTTACATAAATGCCTCAATTAAAAGATAGCATGTCAGTTTATTAACAATATCAATTATATATATATATATATATATATATATATATATATAAATTCATTACAAAATCTTGCATGTTGATATCTCTAAGATTTCACATCTTCCAACATTACCAGATTTCATGAATCCCTTATTTTTGATAAAATAAATATACTTTGGTAATTATTTTGGCAACATTCACCAACGCTCATCAAAAAAAGTCTATCTAAGATTTGAAATTTGTGTGTCACCTCTACCTCCAATGTTTTATTGCAACTACCCTGAGCACACTTGTAATTCATGCTCGGCTATCATGAATCAGAGCTCTTTTCCTGGGCGATAAATCATTAAGAAATATGAAAGGAAAAATAGAAAAAAACCACAGTAAGAAGTAACTAGAAAGGGCAGCTGGAATTATATTGCATTCTGTTAATGTCTGCTGCGATATGTGGAAGAAAATTTTTTTTCTCTCTTTTTTCGTTCATTTCGAACATTATTTGCTCCGTCTTGAAGCAGGAGTAGCATGCTTAATGAACAATCAAATTATTCATTGGTTTTTCACTGGCTTTTCTTGTTAGTCTGCATCATTCATCGCCTGGACGTGGGCCTACCTGGGAAATGTTTTTTGTTTCCTTCTTTCCCTGCTTTTGTTTTTGTGTTCCGTTGATTCTCATAGGAGTCATTTAGATGTAAAGTGAAATGATTAGAATGCAGGATTGAATTGCGGTGCACAACAAAATTTTAAAAAGGAGTTCCCCGTTACTTTGTGCCTCAGTCTCATTTTTTGTGCGCAAGTAATATATAATACTCGATTAAGCATAAGATTAATTTCAAATTTTCTTAAGAATTATTAAATTCCATTATAATTCCCATTCTCTTCAAATGGGTATTTCAGTTGCTTTGGTCTCCGTTTCAAAATGATGAGGGGTATTTTTTTTAAAAAAAATCTTTGGGTTAGTGTGAAAATTTATATAAATAAGGCATATAAATTGAATTATAAAATTCAATATTTTTTTTATTTATATTAAACAGCTTTTTTCACAATGTCGTGCCATTTAATGATCGATCAGTTGAGTCATAGTGATAAACTCACAAAGGTATCATACCTGAGCTTTAGTATTCTTCATAAATCTCATCGTTGTGTGTGTTTCAGTTACCGATTACATTACAAAGAAGCAAATGTGGATATTTATAATTTGTAAAACATTTTACGTGGAGTAGAAAATAAAATGAAATTTTTGCAACATTATTTTTTATTAACATCTTCGTATTTTTGCTGAAATTCTTCACACTTTTTATTTGCCAACTGACTAAGAATTAAAAAATTTTTTTTAAAAAAATCATTAAATGGAATAAAAACTTCAAACTTTTCAAAAAAAAAAAAAAGTTCTTCATGAACGGTTTATAAAGGTAGGTGAATTTGTTGAAACAAGAATTATTTCCTTAACGAACCTTTCATAAAAACGAATTTAAATTCTGATCATTTTTCGTCGGAATCGATTTCGGTTCTTGTTGTACATATTTTTAAAAGCTGAAGAGGTGGTTTAGAAGGGAAAATAGGAAAAGCATCCCCCCTCATATACTCCTATGCCACTAAGTGTATGCATAAATAATCAGTGTCCCTTGCTCTTTCTAGAAGCGTACTAAAGTTCAAACGGTTTACCATTTCCAGTTACCATATATCTTCTAAGAGGATCGCAAACCTTTCAATGTTCCTGGAATTCAAAAATTACTCCATTCCAGAATAAATTTTCTCTATCATATGCGAAATGTAGAGAAAATATTGCAATTGTCAAAAAATCGTACTCGCGATTATCACGAATTTTCAACTTTTAGATCTCATTGAGTTTGATAATTGCATTTTTGGAAAATATCTGTAAGTCAAAAAGTTTTGAGTTAAACAGATGAAATTTTATACACATCTTTATGCCATTTTTTAAGATTTCCTCCAAATGTTGAGCAAACTCCTTAATGAGGAAATCTGTCACTCCAGCAGTTCGATTACAAGTTAATGCGGTAATTAGAAAGCGAAGAGAACTAGATGGGTGAAATTTGGTATACAGACTTAATATTCATGGTAAAGACATCTTTTAAAAACTCAACAAGGAAATGGCTCTCGGTCGTCCTTGACATTCAGAAGCATGTAAATGCGATGATTCAAAAACGCCATGATATCAATTTGGACATTTGATTTTGTGTAAAGTTTTTTATTTCAATCAATTGAGATAACCTACGTCTGCAATATAATTCGATCTTCGGTTACCGTTAACAGGGACAGGGATTAATTGCCAAAGTGCTCGCCGAAGATAACACGACAGAATTAGTAAAAAAAAAGCTAAATTCATGACAAAGGTTAAAATTTTGTGATTATTGTACCCACTGTTATGCAAGACCATCTAACTAACTAGCAAGATAACGTCTTTATTACAGATTATATCGGGAAAATTTTAGCCCTACAACAACCACTGGTTTTATTTAACAAGCAATATTAACAATATTTCCTTTCTCTGCTACATCAACTTAGGCTACTAACAGTGATAAATAGACCTTAGTTAATGAATGAAATTATTTCAACTGGAAAGAAACTATACTTATGTGTAATTTATACAATAGTAAAATATAAAAAAATGATTCTATCTGAGTTGTTAAGTAATTTTCTTTCTTTTTTTTCCAGTCCGCGGCGAGACGAGCAGGTACGAGTTGCGCCAACTGCAAGACGACTACGACGACACTTTGGAGACGGAACCAAAATGGAGAGCCCGTCTGCAACGCATGTGGTCTCTACTACAAACTACACAACGTAAGTACCGTCGCTATGGTTGCCGCAAGATATACAATTGAAAATATCACTGGCTTTGACTCATCTTCTTAGATTTTATTCAGCTTCATTGTTTAATTATTCATCATCATCTTCAATCGGCTAACTTTTATTCATTTTCTATATTTAAAAGAAATCTGGCCCTTATTTATAAATAAATATTTTAATAATAAAAAAGAAAAGAATGTACACAAGGGGTATATATACATTTAATATATTGTTGTGAAAATTCTTAATAAAAGTGTCCAAGTTATGATCGTTTCCGAAATTATTTTGTTTATTAGTATTAAACAGTTTACCAAGATTATATTGACTTTTTCATACATAAAGCAATGTAAGAAATTCAGTAAATTTAAAAATAATAAATACTATTAATATCATTTAATGTATAGCCTATTGTATAAGTTGCAAATATTTTAAACTGTCAAATATAAAATGATATATAGCTATAGGCAAGTTTAATAAGTTTTTATATAGTGTAGTGAAAATTGTTTTAGAGATATATATTTTACTTTCTTTAAAAATTAATCAACGACGTTCTCCGCCACATAATCTGTTTTAAAATGTAAACGTGCTGTACTAATTGCACGACCCTCCCCCCTCCCAAATGAATCCGATACATTGACGCTCTGCGCAATGAATCCAAGACGGTGATCTATTCTCGAAAGACAAAATGGACGTATTTAGCTGAAGGGACGCTAAGGGGGGGGGCAAAATTTCTTTGAAAGGTAATATGTGTCTATGAAATGGGCTTTTCATAATTTCTTGCTTGCTTCGTATATATTCCGTGAGCACCGTCTATAATTATTTGTTCAGTGATCATAAATCAGCACTGTTTCTGGAGGGGTGAGTGTGCGAGGTGAGGAAAAATCCTGACCTTGGGGTCACAGACGCAGTCACCTCCTCGCTCCACGCACACCCATACCTGCGTTCTACATACTGGAGTTTGCTTCGTGATTTCGCTTGCTTGCTTTTTTAGAATTATTTTTATTACTATTCGCCCTGAGTTTGTTTTAATGACAACTTCATAAAGCAGGAAGCGGGGAAGAGTGGAACCCCGAACAATTGCTCGCTGCAATCATTTGCTATGATTTAATGAGATGAGAGGTTCCGAATGATTATTGCGGGACAGGCTGCGCTACTCTTAGGAAAAAGCAATACCGTTAAAGTTGCTTTTCTATATGCTAAAAAAAGAAGAAAATGATATACGAAAAGAGTGCGGAATTTGTTTTAAAAAATTCGAATAATTTGTAATGGCCTATTCTTTTTTCGTATAAGAGATATCTTCTTTTCAATAAGACACTAATTGTATTTATAAAGACTTTTATTTTTTATTTTCTGATTTCCATAGTATTATAGCTTATAATTTCTAGATTATTACGTCGATTTCGTTAAAGCTTTCGAATCTAATGCTTATACTAAGAATTTCAAGATTTACCGTCATATTCACAAAAACGATGGAATTATATGAGCAAAATTATGGAATTATAACTGTTTTCTACTTCTAAGATCTTCAGTAATGCCATATCTGTACAAGATTCTTTTCTTTGAATGCAGTTTGCCTTATCTGATGCAGATATCTTTGTTCAATTTGAAAATAAGGAGCTGAAAAAAATGGAGGCCCTATTTATAGTTAATAATACGAGAAAACGAGCATACATATTCAATTTTAATTAATTAATCTTATTTATCATTGGATACGAAAAAGATCTGAAAGGAATTCCGGCAAAATGCAATCATTATACTGTACCAGAGGATATGGCAATATATTTCATTCGGTGAATATAACAGCACGTTCATTTTTAAGTGGCCGTTGCACCCACAATTAAAAGGAATGAATGCAAATGAAGGACCTTTGCAAATAAGTTAGCACACGCAGTGATGATAGATGCTTCTAATTTTTGAACCCAGATCTGTTGACTCGTGTCTCCACTTGTTGAGTAGCAACCTACCACGCTGATTCATTTCATTCCCTGTTCATTACCCTCCTCAATTTAAGATCGCTCCTCAAGACCATAAATATTCTTCTCCTCTTGAAGGATGAACTTTTTTCTTCTTTCTGCTCTTAATCCTCTTTCTCTCTCTCGCCATTAAATCTCGTGTTTTTCTTTGAAACTTGATGGCAACACCAATTAGTTCCGTATTGCTTACGACCATGGGGACATTTACATTAGGAGCTTCTTTCTGGCTGGATAACGAAGTGGCGACAGACGACTGGGATTTACGACCACTGTTGGCGCCTGCAAATCCATCCCGTCGATGGGGCCTTCTGAACCCCTTCCCAGGAACAGCAGGGGACATGACTTAGAGAAGAAGGGGGTTATCTCTGGAGGGAAAATAGATCGGTCAGTTTCTGTTTGAATGGCGACACTTCGACAGTGAGAGTTCATTTTCACAGCAGGAATCCGAGGTGATTTTTAAAGATCGAGTTATTACTCAACTGGACCGGCTATTCACGGTGGTCTCCAGGGGTTCCCAGAAAATGGACATTAGAACTATCCGGATTCACGGTAGATAATGGTGTATTGTCTTTTGGTCTTTAGATTTGATAGGAAAGAGGAATAACAAATTCCATCTGACGTGTTGTTTGTATGAGGGGAGGACAAATTTTAGGATATTTGCCTTCTCTTTAAACTGGAAGTTCATGATCGGAGGAAAATTTAAGCGCTTCTAGGGAATTCTGAGATTTTCAAAAGTTTCTAAAGGGATCTAACAAGAGCTATTCCTTGTTCCAAGGTGAAAGAGAGATAGTGAAAGGAATAAAAATAAAAAAAAACTTTGGAAATAAATGCTAAGATGACGCTAATACAAAAAAAGGGGGTTTTGCTAATAGGAAATGTATTTATCAACTATAAAAACACTGAAGTTCTTTTTTTTAAAGACGCCGCCTGAAAGTATTTATCACATTATATATATTGATAGTGTTTTCTCTCAGACTTTCTTCAATTATAAATTGCCTATTTTCTTTCATGTATTATCCAGCAGGAGTTGTTTTCTGTTTACAGTTTCTATAAATATGCACAAGAGAGTATGCAGTTAGTCTTAATTGATTTACAAAATTCTATTTTTTTTCAAAAACCATTTCAAAGGAAAACCGTTATTAGAATTTCATAAAGACTTACCCGAGGAATTTTTGTGCTTAATGCAAAATGTGCAACTTTCTTTGGCAGTACTTATATTTGTGAGCAAACTTTATCACTAATGAATTTAAACAAATTAAAAATAAGAAATAAAATAGCAGATGGGAACCTTTCTTCTATTCTACGTATTGCCACAACCAATCGTAATCCCAACATAAAATCAATGATTTCAAATATTCAGTCTCAGCCATCTCATTAATTCTTACTAATTTTGGTAATTAATTTTTTTTCTCAAAATTTAAATTGTGTTCTCTGTATAGTTACCAAAACGTTTTCCTCTGTTATTCTATTTCAAGTTTGACACCTTTTTAGTAGGAATCTTTTTTTTTATTTGGCGATAAAGAATTTTAATCATATCTATAATGTTTGTGTTTTATTCATTTATTTATTGCATAATGTGTGCATGAATAAAATAAGTAAAGTAATAATTGTAATTCATGCATATTGCCATAAAAAAAGTGTTTTCACGTTTATAACATCTTTTAACATTCACTTGCTGCTTTGGCCCTCAACATGATCCTTTTTCATATTTTGGCCCATCATCCTGAAAAGGTTCTGCATCCCTGAGCTAGATGAAAAAAATTTGGTATATAGTACAACCTTTATACTAAATTTGTATTTTCTTCCAAATTTTGAACAAAATCTATTCAGAATAAATATGTCTGACTGGCTGTTCGAGTATAAGTTACCACGATGCCTACAAAACGAAAAGAGCTAAATGAATAAAATTCGGCTCACAGATCTAACATTTATAGATTTATCAGATGCTCAATCATTTTTAATTAAGGGTGAAACGTCTACTGGTTAGAAAAAGACAATCGTGCTAACTTAAAAACGCAGAAGCTTAAGTTATCAGATGAGGCGTAAATCAAATTTGATGTGTGATTTTGTGACTGCAAATGTCTATACCTTGGTTTCAGTCGTTCGAGAAAAACTGCGCAAGATACAAATTCAGCCTTATAAGCTAACATGTGAGAAAATTGGAGGGGGGGGGGGGGAGATCACTCTGGTTAACGCGTGAATTTCGTAGTAGTTGCTTATACAGTATTTCTATTAAGGGGGGGGGGACTTAGCATTCAGAGAAATGCAGCAAATGTTTGCGGCAACCCTGTTGTTGGCGCCGGCGTCCCACGATGCACATTCTTGGAACGCTGAAAAGAGGCTTCGCTTCCACCTGCTGAGAGACTCGCACGCGACAAGACGAGGGGACCCTTCTGCTTCCACTTTCCTTTTACAGTCTTTTGCTTTTCAAGAAAAATTAAAATCTGGGTAGAATTTTGAAAATTATAACGTAATTTCACAATTAAGATAAATGGGCATTAAAATAGATATACTTACTCGATTTTACAAACCGTACAGATAATTTTCCTTTATAAAATTTGCATTATAATTTTTTCAATTTCTTTTAAATCGTAAATTAATTTTAAATTAACATAAATGAATCGCTTAAATTGTTATCTAAAAAATTTGAGTGAAATGTTTTACATCTGAATGATATCGTAACTATTTTTGCTCATAAATAATAAAAAATCTCTTCGTAATTTTCATGACTCCATACCAACATTATTGCTGGAATATGTGTTCTGAAGATCAAAATAGGTATAAATGATACCAACAACTAATTTACAGTAATACCATTTTATTACCTTTTCCCTTTCGGATTTTCATAGTCCCTCCCCGTGTTTTTATGTACAAGAAAGAAAGATGTAATCAGAAAAAGTTTGAGTTTTACTTATGATGAAAATGCACAAAATGAAAAAATAAATTACATCTATATTCATACATATATAGATTAGAATCTATTTTTTAATGTATTTATTTCTTACATTTAATATCCTTCCAAAAAGTAATTGCAAGGGAAAAAAATTATGTGTGTTATTTGTAGAGGAAACAATTTGCAAACTATATAACATACATCAATTTATAAAAAAATACCTCTTCTATAATCACAGTGTAATGATAAAAATATTTTAGTATTCTGGATACTTAATCAATGTCGTGTCAACTATTAAAATTTAAGTATTGATTGAATCTCTTGCAGGAAATAAAATATTGAAGGTGGAAAAGAGAATTCTGTTTTTACCTTTCACTAGAATTTATTATGATATCATATGAGTTGTTCAGAGGCTAAATTTACCTAAATTGCACTTAAAAAATATTGACATTCAAGTTCGTCTTTTGATCAGTTTTCCTTCGTCTCTTACAGCATTTTTACCGTTTTTTTTAATGCGAAATATTACCATAGAGGTAAATTATAGAATTACATAGCTTCTACTTGGTATTAGTCATTATACAGCAATTATATGGCTCATTTATAAGATGTGTAGGGTCTGCGCGAAACATGCGATCTGAACTTGGAACCATTACGTCTTCCATTTGAATAATCAATGAAGAAGTTATGATTTTCTTCCCCAACGCCCCAAAGAGGGTAGAAAATTCGATCTGCAGATTAAAAAAAATTCATATTTAGGCAAAGGAGAAAAGAACCGGAAGCAAAAAAGAATGCGTTGAAAGGCTGTCCTTTTAGTGCCATTGTGAGATAGAAGTATTTTGCTTTAAAAAAATATGCGGGAACATTGGAATAAGAGGTTGGTTTTAGTCATAACTTTCTTTGGATTTTTTTGAGGGGGGGATTTAAAAAGTATTGGAGGCAATTTAATTGGAGGATACGGAAAGAGTAGTAGTTTTTTAGATCTTGAATATTTCTTTTTTAAAAATAGATCTTGCAACTAACGGCTGATTACAATATCAATAAATGATGTTTGTTTTATATTAAAGATAGCTGAAAGAATATTATTTTAATGGTTTAGTTTTATAACTGATCATTTACCGATGTATTCGTGTAAAAAAGAAGAAGAAAGATTGATGCATTTTGATCAACGCGATATTATCACCCCCAGTTCGCTGCTTCTTTCTTTTCAAGTCTGCATTCACACAAATAGATCTTTCCTATTTCGTTCCGTTTCTTCTTTCCAGAAATAAAAGAGGTTTTTAAGCAGAAAACAAGTCATCCCTTTTGATTTTTTTAATACTCCGCTATCTTTAAAGCACAGGTTTGAAGTCAAAAGTTGACAAGATAACACTGCTGTTCACGACACCATTTGCTCTACAAGCTATCACCAACACCGAAAAATTGTTCTATCCCTTTTTTGTGAAATCCGTTTTGTTTCCATACGGCGAGATGTCAGAAAAGTCAGCCAAAAAGAGCGACTTCTTGGCGCCACAGTTTGGCGCCTCTTCCTTCAATGCCAGTATTATTCTTTTGGAGGCGACACGAACGACGTCTGTCAATGTCCCTCAGTAAACAACAATCGCTGCTTTTGTAGTATTTATTTTTCGAAGAAAACCTTCCTTCGAGCTGTTTTTCCGGGGAATGAAGGGGTTATATTATTAGAGCTCGCAGGGTGGATCATGTTTTATTAGCGCAGGTAACATTTAATTTCTGTCATGCAAGACGGTGCGGATTCTGGCGCACTAGAAGTGAAAAATGTCAGCTCGTCTTACAATACAGGGATTTACATGATTAAATGAATTATGAAAAATGAAATCAGATCAATTAATGATCAGCTAATCGAAGTGAAATGTTCAGCCTCCTTAGTTCTGAGGAGAAGAGCGTTTTACAACCATTTATTTTTGTGAAGTGACACTAACTTCATATACATTGACTGTTGCTTTAATAACAAAGCAATACAAGAGATAGTGAATGCTTTCTAATTTAATTTATTTCCTTTTTATTGATATAATAATAATAATAATAAAGTCGTTTGCGAGAAATAGTACATTATTTTTTTATGAATAAAAAAAGAAAATTTTCGGCTAACTTTCATTTGTTTAAAAAATATCTTACCATGTTTAATTTTCTGG
>JAOUZG010043301.1:1022498-1043079 GCA_026289955.1 Argiope argentata
TTTTTACTATAAAGAAAACAGTAAGGAATTAACTCTTACTAATGTGTCATCTTGTTTAAACTATCTATTTTGAATCCTATATGTTAAAATTAAAACATTCCAACATATGATAGTTCGATATAAATATTTCTTTTCCGGAAATCTCTCGTGTTCCATCTGCTTCGCTCTTATCGATGAATCCATGACAATACTTTCCGAAAATTGAAGTCACTCAATTAGTTTTTAGGTGAAACAAAACGGTTTAATATCAATTTTTATTCAATAATATTTGAAATTTTTGTAAACCTTTTAGTTGATTTCTGTACTCAAAACATAAAAAAATTTGATGGTAACAGGAGCCTTATATTTAAAGCTACTTGTAGCACTGAATATTCTGTTTGGGGCAGACTTATAACTTGGTTTTCAAATCTTCGCAAATATGTCGCCAGATAAAAAAAGAAGAAGAAAACACAATCGAATGACAAGTGACAATCGCGTGTCATTCGTCACAAAGTCACGCAATCTGGGCAGAGAGCACAACTCCTTTTCAACGCCTGCATTCGTGCCTCCGATACAGCGAAATAATAAAACGGGGTCAAAGGAACAAACATATAGCATCCAACGCCAGTTTTATGAGCTGTTAATTGTTAGAGTAACCAATTAGCTTGTTCAGAGATGCAGCAGCCTAAGTAATGGAGTTGGAAGTATAAGCATCAGAAAGAATGCGTTCCCATGGGTTTGCCCAACGGAGCGATTATCTCGGTATAAAAGAAGAACTCGATTGAACAATTATCGTAACGTGAATGGTCTGAACCACTAATTGTGTATGGGGATTGTATTTTTTGGAAAGGATCGCTAATAAAAAGGATTGTTATGAGAAGAGGGTTAAAAATTAATATTTTACATTGTAAGTTTTTATAAGCAGTAAGGTAGACAGTGGGAAAGTTTAAAACTTTTGACCCTGATATTAATTTGTTTTTTTAATTATGTGTGAATATTTGATATTGTAAAAATGGATTGTCCCTGATATTAAAGTGACTGCTTTGGGATGTTATTAAACTATTTTTGGAATGTATACTTTAAAAAAATGAATGGTTTCTTTTGTAGATTTGCAATTTCAAATTCTCTTTGTTGTTTAATAATATATTAAAGAGTAATTTTTGCCATGTATTTCTTTTTTTAGCTTGATTTTTTAAAATATTTTTTTAAAACTAAGAATCGAATGATTTCAAGTATGAACTTTGTGTCGGTTGGAATGTTGATAATTTTTTGAAACAAATCTGAAGATGCTTAATGTCACAATGTCATTGGGGTTCGCAACTAAAGAAACTATCTATGCCAGTTAGATATACAAAACTTAGAAATAATATGCTTCATAAATGAATGAATTAGATGCAAGCAGAGCTCAAAACGCATAACGCAGTTCTCAATATTTTTCCCAATTTTAACTTGATTCCAATGGCAATGTCTAGTGATATGTCAAGAATACAAGGTTGGAAATAAACGGAGCACATCTTTTGTATCGGTATCAATTAGTTGCTTCATGCGCAATTATAATATTGTGCAAAATGTGTTCTTGATTTCTTTTCAAAGTATAAGCAACTTTAAAAAAAGTAAACCTTCAGGTAATCTCATCTAAATCATAGAACTTTATTGAGTTGTTTTCTCTTTAAATTTCACTGACCAAAATAACAGACGGCACAAGAAGACAGATCACTACTTCAGAATTCCTCAGTTTGTAAACAAATAAAACACATCGCTTTGAAAGGCATTCATCGGGGAATCTGGGACAAACCCAGCCGGAAAAAGGACAGTTTTTCCCCAAAGATGCACGTATATCCCCCACAAAATATATTCCATCAAAAGGTAGGCACTTTCTGCCATTCTAACCGTCAACAATGTAACAGGAAGGCACAGTCACTCTGGCGAGACTAAGAACTATTATTCTTGCTCATCTGTCCGGCCGGTTCATGTGGTCCCCCCCTGCTCCGTCCCCTCACCCTCTTTAATTGGGTCGCTCCCTCATTGGTATTCTTGACTAGCCTTATCTGCTATTTTTTGGCTCTCTTCTTTTTCTTCTCCTTCAGTTATTTATTTAAGTTGGCTTTTATGATGTTTTTGTTGCCGGTGGACCTTTCGTTCGTCGATGTTGCTGCTGTCGCAGCCGCTTCTCATGCGTGCGCACTGGACCTGACACTGCTGGCTTCTGCGGCGGCCTTCTTACGGGGGAGTTGCTTATTAGCAATGATAGAGTGAGATTATAACGAACCGTCGGATTGAATCTTGCGTCTGGTTGATTGAGTGCCAGTTGGAGTTGATATTTATGTGGTTTCAAATCTATAATAATTGTGCTTTTTTTAGCGAGAACAAAGAGGAAAAAGATCAATCGCCATCATTTTCTAACTTGTGTTTCTGCTATTTGTTTCAAAAGTTTATTTATTTATTATTTTTTTATTTTGATAGAAGGATTTAAACTATAACAAATAAAACACATATACAGATTTTTCCTTTTGTTCGATGAGGATATGGATGGGTGTTCTCTTGTATGCTCGTGTAAATTGAGTAAAAGAAAAATTGGATTAAAAATTATTCATTTTTTAAAGAAAATCGAGTGTTTCATGAAATCATGACAGTTCTTATCTAACTACGATATAAAAAAATTATGTTTAAATAAAGTACAAGCTTCGGGACGAATTTTTTGAAAACACTGTAAAATGGTAAAATTTTTTAAATTTCCGCTTAAATTGGTTGAAAAAGCATTGATAAAACCGAAATACGAGAGTTAAATATCAAAAGTTTTTTTTCTTCCTTTAATTGGAAAAACGTTTTATAACTAATAACAGGTATAAAGGAAAAACCTTCTAATCTAAAAGTGTATCAAACGATTTGATTGTGATTGACAAAAAATGTACAACACATTTTTGCAGATAGTCATTTCAAAGCTCTTGAACTAAAAAGACCCGTCCCCCTTCAGTTCAATTTTTAAATATTGGGATTCGAATGATAAATAACATTTCGCATTGTGAAGCATTAAAAAAACTATGGAATATTTTTTTAAAAAAACGGTTTCCTTATTCTCTGATTCAGGAACTGCAGAACGTATTGAGAGTTTATTATAGTAAATTTGAATAAACAATATTTTAAATTACTTTGTTTTATGTGAGAAAATTCTGCCTAAATTTACAATTTAATAAAATAGCATTTGAACATGCTGTTAAGCAAATATAAAACCTGATGTAACTTCTTTAACCACTAAACAATTTTATTTTCTTTACTATCTAATAAGATGACACCTTCTATTTTGGGAATATTTTCTAATTTTGATTCAAAGGGAAATCCATCGAATACTTGACTTATCTACGTATTCGAAGTCATTTTACTATTGAATTATAATTGTAATAAATGGTTTATTTTTCGATCAAAATTCAGTAAATCGATGCATTTATGGCATACGAGGAAAACAGTTAAGTGTTTAATAATAAGGTTAAAAACAAAATTCAGTCGGTTATTTGAAGGGGACTATTAAAAAAAATCATAAGTGAATTAAAAAAAATATTTGATATTTTATCAAAAAATCAGCTTTTTAATGTAGTAAATTCTTCAATCTATATACTGAAATATAGAACTGTTAAGTACTATTTTTATTCTTTGATCATTTTTTTTTATTAAAACGGAAACTAGTTTCTAAATAACCTATTCTGAAACGGAAACTACTCAGCATGTTTTAGTTTTGTCTTCACTCCTTATAGAATAGAATTTGTATATTTCCTTTGGCATTCAATGGCTATGCCACTATCGATAATGGCATAAAGAAGTACTTTAAGTATAGTAATATCAATTAAGCGGGAGTTAATTTCAATTCAGGTTACTTGAAATCTATCTATTTATACCTATTTATCCATCCATCCATCTATCTATCTATAGATAAATACATAGATAGTTTTACACACACACACACACACACACACACACACACACACACACACACACACACACACACACACACACACACACACACACACACAATACGTAAACGTGGCTCAGAAATCGCTCAGATTGTTTATTGACTGATGGCTTTAGCCAAATGTAAACAAATCATTGCAGAAACGCTTCGGAAGATTCATCAAAAGTTTTTACAACTGCGCTTAGTTAAATTCTTCGTCAATTAATGAAACTACAAAATATTATTATAAATATTCTAGATAGAGTTCAGCAAAAACTCTATTCACTCAGAGGAACTGAGGGGCGAAAAACATTAAAAAAAAAAACTAGGAATCAAAAATACTTAAAATAACAGAAAAGTAAGTTTGCCGATTGCCAGATGGAAAATCACTATTGATAATTGAAAGTTGTCATCATATCTACTAAAATTCTTATCCCACAAAAAGGATTTTATCATTATTTAAAGTTCAAAAAATTACTTTCTTAATGGTTTCAATTTCCTTTCTGTATAATTCAATTTCATGTTATGAAATTTAAACAAATCCAAAATGTTCGATCCCGGGCTTTTTACCAATGTTTAAATTAAGATTAAAAACATGCATTATATTAATTTAGATGTAGGATTTACACTTACTATTTTATTTTATTGTATATTACCTTTTATGTTGCAAGCTCTATAATTTGCGTTATTTTATTCAGTTGAATTTCTGTTTTCTAATTTTATCAAATGATAAATTAAAATGTATGTATATGGGAGATTTATTGAATATTTTGCAATTTCTTTCAATACAGGCGGCAAGTTATTACTTAAAGAGATGATAAAATATTCAATAAAAGCGCGGATTATATATATTAAAAAAATATGTTGCTGCTACAGAGATAAAATCTGATATAAATACTAAATTTTATATTAATGTATTATTTAATATTAAATGTTCTATTAACTGTTTCAATTCTGAAAAAGAAATAAAATTAAATAAAAACATTTAAAATTGTAAGATTTTTTGATGATAAATATACCTGCCGGGCCTATTATAGTTAAATCGAACTAACTATACAGGAAAAGTAATTAGCTGATCTAAATCTTACGTTAAGTTTCAATTCATCTTATTCATATGACTTGGTGTTCTGCGAACCGCTAAACATGACGAATGAGTAATGCATCCGAGGAAGGGAGAAATTCAATTAAAAATGGAGGCGTCGGCTGAGCGAGACTCGGACAGGTGACACCGTGGAATACGAGGGCAGCTGTGTCATGGACCTCCGCGGAGGAAGTGACGGACGTGTGCCGCATGGGAATCGCAGCGACCTCCGAAGGGAGCGCTCAGGGCCACGGCGGGCGGCTCTTGCGCTCGCTGCAGCATCAGTTGATGGAGGGGTGAGCAGGCGACCCTGCTTTGACCACAGGGCATGTGGACCGATACGCAAAGCCACAAAGGGTTTCTCTTCTGTCTGATTGTGGCAAATCAACATTTTGTCATCTGCTATTTAAAAGGATAAATCAGCCCCTGTGTTTCAGATATATTAAGCAATGAGTGTGGATCATGATTCAGATTAGTGGCCATCATTCGTTATGGACATTTAATAATTTTATTTTATATATAACTGTGCTTATGCTATAAAATAACAGTCATGCCTAACTTAAAATACAAAATTTAAAAAAAAAATGGATGCAGTAACCGAACGGAGAAATTTTTTTTTTTTTTAGTTTTTTTAAAAGCTTAGAAACATCTTATAATTAAAAAAACATCTTTGTATAATTTTTTTTCAAAACTGAAATTTTTACTAATGCAGCTGATATATTGAACAATTAATATAGGTTATGTTCCGCGCATTTATCATTTCTTTTATGCTCTCTGCATTCTCATTTATATTCATTGTGAAGTTTCTTTTTATAAAATCTAACAGTTTTTTTTTCTGATCACACAATTTATTTTAAATATAAATTTATTTCAGACATAATCAAAGGAACATGGTTATAGTGGGCGTTATAAGCAAAACTAAGGCAAGACTGAAGTACAAACCTGCTGATTTACCAATTCATTTCACCTCCTAATTAGAGGATGCATTCAATTTAGAACATTTATTATTATTGCTGCATTTATTCTGCATTTAATCGTTTCCTAGTGTCTTCAGCCTTTTTTTATTTTAATTATTACAATAAATATCAAAAACCGATAATTCGTTGCAAAAGAAGTTGACCTTTTCACGCCTATAAACAACATAGTTTTCTTACCCAAATTCTTAAAAAAATATTTAATTTCAATTTTGCATTAAAAAAAAATCAGACTCAATGGTCTGTAAACAGTATTACATTTTTCCATCTTGAGAAAAATTACTCAAACAACCTCAATAACTTCAATTTATAAAGCACATTCAAAGCAAGTTTGAATAGCCTTATTTAATGGAGATAACGGAAATAAACATTAAAGTTGTTTATCTAATATTTACCGCAATGCTTGGACATAAGAATTTGCGTTTCTTCGGCACACTCTCACACACAAACAGACCGGATGTGAATAGAATCTTTCTAGGATAATAGAATCACTTATGAGGAGGGTCTATCTACCACACCCTCTATCTCTGTTGCAAAACAAGGTGGCTGGCGCAAAGTGCATCGTGCAACAAGTGTCTAGGTGCGTGCCTTGCCGTCCTTTTGCGTGATGAGACACATCACTAATACTTCCTGCCACCAGTGTTAATTGGGGGCTGAGGAACAACAAGAAATAAAAATGAAACGAAAGTGGACGTAACAGACGTCCCGATTTTTTTCCCGTCCCCTTCTCCATTTTTAACTATATATTTAGTTTCGAGCTTTTGGCAGCACCGTTTTCTCACAATAATGCGGCGACCACCACATTTGCAGATCATTTTCTGTTGGCAATGACCACCGACACAGAACAATGAGTGGGAAGCCTATTAAGATGCGTTACCCTCACTCTTTTGTAATTATTGTGAAAGGGTGGGGGGGTAGAGATATGAGGTCCGGCTCGTCACCCAAGTAACAGGTATCTCTCACGCAATTCGGTTTCCGGACTTTTTCTTGTTCTTGTTGCTGGGATGTTAGTTTCTTTTGGCTGATTTTCGGAGGATGTTTTTGCTGCCTGCAACACGCCTCCTCTGGACAACGTTTGTGATCGCTTTTCTTGGTTTGATCTTGAAGGAATATTTCAAGAAGTTTAGTTTCTGGAGCTATACAATTAATGCATTTGTTTACTTTTCTGCTTATGTTAATGATGCATACTCAAGAAGTTTATTTCTTTAATTAATGAAACAATGAAAGTATTTCTTTCATCAAGAAATAAGTGTCAATTTCTACTGGTTTCAAGGTTATTTTTCTGATAAAAGGCTTTAGTTATTCCTATTAGTTAATTAGATTTGCTTGCTTGAGATATAGTGTATATGCTACGGTCAAAGTTACTAATCGATTTTTATCAATAAGAACCTCTTACTCATATGAACCGTAACACAAATGAATTAACATTTTTTTCAAGCTCAGTAAAAGAGAAAGTTACTGTGGTCTTTTGTTATGCATTTTCAGTTAGAATGTTTAAAAAAATTCAATGTGTGTAGGATTTTTTTATTAAGCAAAAGCATCACGTGAATTATTATTATGCTATTAATAATGACTCCATTAATTATTTCTTAACCACTGAGATTTTCCTTAATTGAGCACTTATAAAAATGACATATTTCTTTTGCATTAATTTTAATTCTAAATTTAAGATTAAATCAAAAACATTTTAGTTCCCATGTTTTCTTTTTCTGTTTTATCGATACATGTATTGTCACCTATCAGAATATTTTAAAGAACTCAGAGTATATCATTTTAATTTTTCAATGCTGAACAAAATTATCATACATAAGTAATTAGTTCCTGTTAAAGTGAAAAGACCTAAGTAATGCCATAGCAGTAAAATAACAAATTATCTGTTTCATGCGCATAAAAATTTAATGTTTCTGAAAAATATGAATCTAAGATATGAATGTGATTTTTCACTTGCAGGTAAACCGACCTCTTACGATGAAGAAAGAAGGAATACAAACCCGGAATCGAAAGCTTTCCTCAAAGAGCAAGAAGAAGAAAGGATGCCTCGCAATTCCTGAGTGTCTGAAACCACTGGACAAACCTTTCTCTGGATTCGGACCAGCAAGCCAACTTGGCTCCATGTCCTCCATGTCGGTAACGATGAATCACTATATGCACCAGGGCAACATGCCCATCTCGATGCCAGGCTCCTTCGTGTCCTCGTCCCCAATGCACATGAACACAGCTCCCGGACTATCCAGCCTCTCGCTGACCTCCAGTGGAGGGCCTCTCCCCCTGGGAACGGGAGGTTTAGGTCTGGCCACTTCGAACAGCATGGTGGGTGCTATGGCTTGACATAGGGCACCACCGCAACCAGGTCTGGGTTGCTGGGACGTAGGACATCACCACCACCACGACAAAGGAGCGCTGGCATCATGCGCACAGCTCTGGACGCAATTACCGAACTCGCTTTCAGGTGGAACGGAGGGGTCGTCACCCCTGTGTTCTGGACTGTCAGACTATAAAGAGTGATGAATTCACTCCAGAGGGCCCTATTTCGCTTACCTGGCCTATCCAAAGACACGCAAGAAATGTAAATCGTGTGTGAATGTGTAACTTGAAAGCGGTCAAGATTCTGTCCAGCACACATGGGAAAGTCTATTTCTATACAAACTTTTCGTAATCACGCACAGGTATCTGACTCCAACAGTGTTAATACATGTTTAAGAACTTGCGTTGCTCTGTTTGAAACTTTTTGCAGAAATGGGCTGAGAAGGGCGCCAGGCAGCGAAACCTTAGTGGCGAAGCATGGCCGCAGTTGCCGTTTGTACACAAACGAAGTGATTTTACTACATGGACTCAAATCGTGTTTGCACATGTAATACACACACGATAATATGCTAAGAGTTTTTGAAAGGACCGGAATTTGTCTTCCGATGATGTGGTTGTAAAAGGATATAGTGTTGATACTCTTCTTCTCATACCTGGAGAAAGGAGAACCCTGAGATAAAAAAAAACATTATTGACTTACAGTCTTTGATAGACCTGTGAACTATTTTAACGTGGAATTTTTTTTCTTCCTTTCAACATTTCTTTTGTTATCCATCCCTTCTCCCTTCGAAACGCATTATTTTCAGGATCAAAAACTGTTGTTATATATATATTTTTCTTTTCACCAATTTCTCAGGTCAGATATGTATAATAGACATCCATAAGAACAATGCTGTCGGTGATTTAAATCTCTCTATGATTAACGAGATATTTCTTCAATGCATTTTTTCAATAACACATTAGTATTTATCATGAAATTTTCATTGACTGGTTGTAACATTTTCTATCCAAGAAAAGTATTCTTAAACAACATAATTGCAACTCAAATGCGTTTTAAGCATTCAGTGTTCAATTGAATTTTATTGTATTAGATAATTTATGCGTTTTTTTTAAACAAAACCATTTCCTTTTAATGAAAAACTGTAAGGCTTCATTGTGACCTTACAGGAACAGAACATAGTATATACTGCAGCAATAAATGAAAGTGTGGTTTAAACTGAAAGTGCGGTAAAATCAATTTTGCAGTTTGACTACATCCTAATCGCTTTTATGGTAAGAATTTAATATTCAAAATAGACAAAGTTTAAAGCATTTACTAAGCGATTTAAAGTCTTTATCAGTACTATATTATAAAATTTACAAGAGAATGCAAAAATTGGAGAAGCCTTGAATTCAAAATTGTATCCTTTATTCGAGCATTTCAATTAATAAAGAATTTTATTTTTCTTAAGAATTTTTAAAGCAATTTATTTTTAGTCATTTTATTATTTTTTTAAATCCAGTTTGTCACATCACTATATTTCTTAATAGAAACAACCGATTATTTTTATTAAAATTTTGTATTACGATCATTGCAAGAGTCATATACGTAAGGATAATTAAAAACAGCGTTTGTTCAGATATTCCTATTTTATTTTAATAAATAAATAAGAACATGTGAGGAATAAATTTATAAATGATTAATGAGAATAATTTATGAAAACGATTTAAAAAATCAGCTATGTGAATTTTATCACGATTTTCATGACAGATTAGGAAAATGAATTTGTTGTTAATTTTTTAATTTCATTTAGTACAGATGGAATATTTAATTTCACATTATATTTATTTTGGTCAAGCTGCAAGTGATTGATTTCAGAACCTGTTTCATTGAATGGAACCAGAATTATGTATATTTATGTTAAAAATGCTGTCTGAAAGCAATGCTGAGCACAAACGAATTATTTACATATATAGAAAAGTGGGAGCGATCTTTTTTAAAACCCTCAATGCCGAAACTCATCGAACTTTGTAAATACTCACGAAGGGGTCCTTTCACGTGCGTAAATTTAATGTGCAATCCGATCATTCTCCTCACAATGATGTCGATTAAAGTTCATTTGGAAATTTCACTCCTATTTAAGTTTTGTTTTATAATCTCTTTAATATTTGCAGCTTTATTTCAATAATTTAGAATATATCAGGGCTAGTTATATCGTTGCTAGAAAGAATGCTTCAATCTCTAAATATTATATTCTTAGTTCATATTCTGCTCATAAAATATAACTACTAAAGATTTCTAAATATAATATTAGATAATCATAGGGTTATTTAACCATTTAAGTGCGCTCTACTTGCATACACGTCAATCGAAATTTTCATTTTGGCGCTAATAATGTGCTTTGCTTTCTCTCACAAAAATGAAATCTTATTCATCCTATTATAAACCCTTGCACATTTTAATATACAACTATTTATATTCCGTATGATGCGTCAATGTGTCGCTGGATTTTAGAAAGGAGGACTTGATTTATTGAAAAAAATAAATTCCGCAGTTAACTGATTTAAATAATTGAAACCATAAATAAAACTATTAACAATTGCCCTAACTTCTTAAAATATTCTAAAAACTAAACCTATTTTATGTTGTTGCTGTTTCTTATGACACTTGACAGGAACAAGCTTGCTGAGGCAGTCAGACATTTAAACCTATACAGCGTCTCTTGTTTTGTAGTAGCGCCATCTAGGGACAAAAGTACGACTATTGCTACTCACTCATCACATTGACTTGCACAGCCACTTTTTACGGTGGGGGGGGGCACATACATACACCTTACAGAGAGAACACATAATAAAAACCATACCCGAACCAGGGACGCCCAGATCATGGGGAAGACGCGCTATCCCTATGCCAGGACGCCGACACCTATTTTATATTAGTTGATATTCCTGGCGTTTCTTGATGTTTAAATTATTTTCATGCAAAATATTTTTTTAAATATAAAAACAGCCTTATGTTAAAAATCAGAAAACACTCTTTCTAAGAGAAATGCATGAAAATAAAAAGAATTAAAAAAAAATTAAAAAGTAGTGTTGTTGTTACTTGCGGCACTCGTCATGAACAAGCCCCGCTGATACATCAGCAGATTTTAAGCCGAAGATACGCGTCTCTTTTTTCAAATAGGGCCAACTAGGGCCAAGAGTACAACTTTAGCTACATGCTCATCACAGTCGCTTGCACAGCCCCCTTTTTTTACAGGGGGCACAATCACACACATAATGGTTAACACACAGAATAACAACCATGCCGAACCGGGACTCCCAGAACACGAGGAAAACGCGCTAACTTTGTGCCAGAAAGTCGGCATATTAATTTGTGAGCAATGCAAATGAAGAGTAAAATGTGTTTGGCTGACTGAGAAATATTGCTAGCAATTATGAGGATTTGAATGGGTATTGCTCAGTATTTTTTTAGCCAGAGTTTCCTATCCGAGTCGAGTTATTACTTTAATTTCGATTTTAGTATACATCTTTCCAATATTTATTTTTAAGATATCAATTCCAAAGTTTGTAAACAAAATAGTTGTCCTTTTTAGATGTATCCATTTTACACATAATACCAGCAAAAACATTAAATTTAATCGACAAAAGCGGCCTCAAAATTACCAAAAAAAAAAAAACTATCGATTTTCAGATCAAATAAATGTTTTTTGTGATATTCTTACTTTAGTTTAATTTGTACAATAGGAAAAATATAATTGAAATTTCCTTTGAACTTTAATCGAAAGAAGGGGGAAATAAAAAAGGTATTTGCTTTACAAAATTCTGAAAAGAAAAAGTTCTCGAGTTTTCCCCGAGTATTATCTCCAAATTTCTGAATTACGGAGATAATACTCAGAAAATTAAATAAAAAAAATGCGTGTTTAAATGAATTATTTTGGCATTGGGGATCTTTGCTCTCTCACCTGTAGAGATAAAAATTGTAGCTTGGCTGAATGTACTTTTCATACTTGTACTGTGAATTAATAATATATATAAATATATATAGAGAAAAGTTCCTTCTTGATCGAAATACATTATGCTATGTACATATATCATTTCATCTTGCACCAATAAAACCAAAAGGAAGGTGATGTGTTTTGTTCTTTCCACTTGGTATTATTTTTCTATTCAAATTTACATCTTGACGCGCTAAGCACGTCGAGATGCTTTTCGCAAAGAATCGCTAAGAGTGTGTTGCACATGTTGGTAGTCAATTATCACGGAGTTAAAATGGACATTCTGACAGATTTTTTGTCACAGTGTCATTTAAAACTAGTTCACTTAAAAAGCATAAATCCTCTACTGATTTCTATACGGTATGAGACATTCGGTGCGGTCCTGCTGTGAGTTACAATGGACTATTTTTAGTCCGTCCATCTGTGAATATTTTGCAGCCGCAAATCTTTAACTGTTGATATAATACTGATCACGACGAATTTCGAATATATTCTTCTGTAACGCAAGGGTTAGAAAAAGTTTTCAATAATACAAGAATTGCATAAATAAGGAACAATAAATTAAATTATATCTGAAGGTACTTTACTTAAATACATCTATGTTAAAATTTGAAAAAATAAAAATATGAATAACTGGACTTCGAATTTGAAGTTCTACTATATTTAAATCAACATCGAGGTTTCTGAATATTATAAGAAATAGTTCTCCTCAATTTTAGTCAAAAACAAACTCTAGAATATAACTTTTCTAAAGCCTCAATATCAATATATATTTGTTGGCTTTCTAACTATCTTTTTCACAAATTCGTTTAACTTTTCAAATAGCACATTGGTAATTGGTTGCTTATAAGAGCAAAAAGGGCATTCAAGATACTTAAATCTGTCCGAGTGGTTTCCTTTAAGTAGTTTATATTGGTCCCTATTTTCACTTTAAACATTAAAAATTCTGTTACTTACTATACTATTAGTAGGCAAAAACAAACTATATTGAGATAGATACAAACTTAATATCTACTGTCGCTGATATGAGCTTTTTAGAAGTAATGTTCAATAAAAATAATTTAATAAAGTCGAAAGGAAGAGGTAAAAATGGAAGAGAAATAAACAAAACAAAAAAAGGCTAATTCCTTGTTACATAATTATAAATATACATTTAAAAGCCTCAGAAATCATTTTTGTAAAAGGATAATACATCAAAATAATTTTATTTAATAACAAATTTTGAGAAAAAAAAACTTCTGAATATAATTTTTTCGAGCAATGAATATTATTAAATTGCAAAACATTTTAAAAAACAATTGGTAAAACAATTTTGTTCTAGTCCTTCAGTTATTTATTCAGTGTTGCAGAGGATTTCATTGTTTTTCCTGCATTACTTGACAATACCATTAAAAGCCTTGTTTTTACGTTGCTGAAAGTAGCGCTCCGTATTTCTTTAACGCTTCTCGCCAATCAAAAGAACTATAAAATAAGAGAAATCTAAACATTATGATTAGATTTTAAATATAAAGATTATTTTGACAGTTAAAAAATGATTGATTCAAATAAATGTAACAATAATATTGTTTCAATATAAATTTAATAATTTTAATAGCAATAATAAATGAAAGTAACGACAGAAAGCAAATTAGTAAAGGCAAAAAAAAGATTCATAAGAGAATTAATACAACGGATATATATATATATATATATATATGTGTGTGTGTGTGTGTGTGTGTGTGTGTGTGTGTGTGTGTGTGTGTGTGTGTGTAAAATTTTGAAATGGTTGATCTAGGTTTTTTGCTTACTTTTTACAACAAAGGGAAAAGAGAAAAAATTAAAAAATTCTTTTTCTTAACATCTTTCAAACTTTTATTTTATGAATATAAAGGAGACAACATACTTGTTTGAATAGGATTTTTTAAATAACCAAGCAAAAATATTTTTTAAATAATGTTATTGTTTTTTTATTGCTTAAATGTCACATCAAGTATAACATACTAATAAAACTATTATAAAGGCATTTTAAATAGAATAAATTTTGAAATCAGTCTTCTTTCGGACAAGATCTTTCCTTAATCTCCTTGACATACGAATTGTTTTAACATTCTAATTAGATGATACAACCTATTTTGGTCATTTATTGTTAATTTGATTTTTTAAATAATATATGGAGCATTTGGGATGTTAAAGCGTTTCAAATTGATTTTTGCGTATTTAAATACTTCTGTGGCTTAGTTGCAGACTTGAAAATGAAATTTCAGTAATTCGATGCAGGTGTCAGACTTCATTGTATGCGAAGGGGTTAACTTAATATTTCAAATCGTAAAAGAATATCCAACTACTCAAATTTAAAAAAAGCACTCTTTTATTATTTCAGCTAAACAGGGAAAGCAAAAAAAGGAAGAAAAGAATGATACATTTGAAAGAGTAAATGAAATATTTTTTTAAAAAAATCTTCATTTATTTATCTTTTATTAATGGGTTTTAAAAATGGAAATGGTCAGTTTAGAAAATAAGTAAATGAAATCAGTTCGAACCTGATTTTTTACAACAATAATATGGATAAATTATTTTTAATCACGAGTAATTGAGATTTAGTATTAATATTTAATTTGAAATTACATTCGTATCCGCCAATATGCATGAACATCGAATTTGATTAGAAATATCTTTGCAAAGCATTACTTGCTGGAAAAGGCATCCCTTCTAATTACATCGCTATTTTTAATTACCAAATCGTCAGAGATAGGCAATATGCATCAAGTGAGAAAAATGTAAGTGAAATGTTACAGAATTTAAGATGATGTATTGAAATGTATTGAGAAGAAAAATGCAAATTCGGATTTTTTTGGCAGTATAATTAAAATAAATGTCCCTCATCTTGCCCATTGGAGCCTTTTTTCAATTGTAAATATATGCTTATCTATAATAATTTAGGAACTAAATAAAGGGCCACGATTAGAGAGAATACTTTTTAAAGAGACACACATTTTAATAATTCTATCAATAATAATAGTGAACGAATAAGAGGCATTGGGCCTAAAGTATTAAATTTGGTACAAACTTGCACTTATTTAAAAATTTTCAATCAGAACTTTATTTTATTGTAGATTAAGTGATACTTTCTACGACGATCTTCCCCGTAACTATATCAAATGAAATGATGCCCATTTCCCACACTAAAATGATTTCAAAGTAAGCATACAGTTTAAAAGTCATAAAGCTATAAATGTAACATCAATTCAGCTTTAATGAAAAATTTATTTTTTTCATTAAATTGTTGAATATATTTTACACTAATATTTAAATGTATTTTGATGTATTTATTACTTTTGAAAGCGATGAGGATTTCATTACAACGTTACTGCAGATATTTTCTTAGGATTTTTTTTTCTATCATTGACGAGATTTTTTATTTCATAGGAAATTAACATAAGCTTTTTAAAAATACTTTAAATAAAATTTTAGACTTTTTTTTTATTTTTTCAACAATTATAGAAACGATTCCTTTTCAGAAATAAGTAATAAAAGTACTTTTAAAAATTGTCATTTTTTTTTCACACAGCTGTTTTATCCAGTTATATACTTGGATGTAACAATCCCTCTTCTAGCTTGAAATTGAGTATTCTAATAGTGGTAAATATTATTTATGTTTTAATGCATAATTAGATGAACATTAAAAAAGTTAGATGTTGAGGGATTTTTTTATTACTCTCGCCTATTTTGTGAACGATTTCTATTTATAAACTAAGTTACCTTATTTTCCTTTCAAATTCAAGCTCTAGTATTAGAATGAAAGGCAGAGGTTTCGACTGTCACATAGTAGAAAGAAACAGATGACACAAGGCTTCCAAATTAGCATCATTTAAAGCTCTTTCAAAATTTAAATGAACTTTTAGCAATCGCAGTAAACATTTTAAAAATGAATTTTCAAAAAGTTTACTGAAGGATTTGTTAAGATCAAGTTATAAATAAAAGATTAAAGTGAATGTTTACAAAGCGGACCAGATGGTTTCCAAAGAGGGCTAGATACAAAATTAAAATATACTAAATATATGATAAAATGCTCACTTCATAATTCGAAAATCATATTGCAAACTATAAAATAATTAAATTTGAATGAAAGCTTATATTTATGTAGGGAATGAAGAGCAACAATTTTATAAATGCAATTTAGTAGAATTTCAGTCACAAAAAATTAAATCGCCATAAAACAGCTTGGAAAGGACAAATGTAACTGAGTAATTAATGATCAAATAAATCTCAGTTAATAAAAATTTTTTACACCATCTCTATGAAACATCAGATTTGGAAGAACAAAAATTAAAATAACAGATAATACTAAATTCATTTAACACCACTTGAGTAAATAGATTGAGTAATAGATGAGAATTTTAAAAAAACCTCATATTCTCGTTTCCATATTTACCTTTTGAAGTTAAAGCAAAAATTAGATTAGAAATGTGCATTTTATAATGTGGCTGTAAAATGATATAAAAATGAAATTCTGTGATGTGAATCTGATTTTTGGAAAGGAAATCTAGTAAATAAACTGCAAAATATATAGATGCGTAAATAATATTTAGAAAAACCAAAATAGTTTCCGAACCAAATCATTCTAAACAAATATATATTGCTCATTCTTTAAGAAATGACATGCAATGTCATTGCAGGAGTTAATTAATGGTAGCATGATACTTGTAAGCAACCCAATTGTATTTTGGTTGCTCTTTTGGAGATGTAATTTGAGGTGCCATGCTTCAATACTGCGCACAACTCTGCAGCTATATGCTGGAAGTTAGTAATAATTTCCTTTATTCACGTGGCATTGACCTAAAGCGTTTTACGAATATTACGAAGAAATTCTATAATATATTGAATCTGTTTTTGATAAAGCTGAAAGTATTTTTGAGCTTAAGATATCCCTGAATCCGCAAAATACATTTTCAGAATACTTCTATCTTTCTGTCTGTGAACAATGAAACTAAAAAACGTTTTTAGCTGGATGAATGAAATTAGAAACATGGCATTTACATCAAATTTGTAAATTCCTATCGAAATTTGTACGAAATCCTTTCGGAGAAATCGGTACATCCGTCTGTTTTAATGTAGAACAGGTTAGCTACAAAACCGAGAGAGCTAGATGGATAACATTTGTAGATAGATTTAACTTCTAAATTATAGGTATGATTTTAATTTTGTAACAAATCCTTCGAGGAGCTGTCCGTCCTTCTCTTTTTTTCCTTCTGTGTACATGTTATATGAGGTTTGTGTATACATATTATACATATGAGGTATAGTCGGCCTTTCTATAAAGGGACCCAGGTAAAAAAAAAAATTTGGGGCCCTAAATTTTTTGGAAAAAAAACGAGCACATTATTATTGCTTGTTTATTCAATACATATTTTTGTTATTAATGACTTCGGTAAAATTGCAATTGTTCGCTATTTCTTTTCCGATGCTTAGCCCGCGCATTGAGGGATCTAACAATATTAACATGCTACAGTAGGAACCGAGTAGAAGAGGTAAATGACGCACTTTATGGTTATAAGCATCTACACTAATATGTAATATATCTTTAAACTTCGTATATTTCAAAACCTATCTGCTCCACGGTTGTTTTATTTAAATTTCTCCCTTTATATTGTTGTTATTAGTGGCACTTGCCATGGGCAAGCTTCGTCGAGGCATCAGTGAGTTTTAAGCCTAGAAGGAGCGTCTCTTGAAGTAGAGACAAAAGGGTCAAGAGCATGACTTAGAAACTCGATCATCACAGTCGTTTGCACAGCCCCTTTTTAAATGGGGAGACACATTCATACACCTTACAAATAAAAAAACAGAAGAGCAGCCATGCCCGAACCGGGATGAACTGCTCTCGGGAAAGCTCGCTACCCCTATGCCAGAACACCGGATCTTCCTTTCTTCTTCCTACTATCTACATTCTGTAATCTGTAATCGATCAGAACTTTATTTCAGTTTTTGATCATGTTGGGGTACCCACTTACGGGTCCCCGGTGCACAGCTTTCATCACACCCTGATATGAAGTTTTGGCTCTGATATGAGGGCTATAGCACCCTGATAGGATACTTGGCCGGCCCTGATATGAGGTTTGGTTCACAATTTTAGAAACCAAATTGTATATTTCTATCAAATTTTGAACCACATTTGCCGAAAGGTTGACTGTTTGTCAATTCGTACTTTCTCAAGCAACGATAATTCATGATTTGTAGGCTACTCACGGTTTGATAAATTGCGATGATTTGAATACATAAAATTTGGTATGCGATGGACCTTGTCATTAGTTGTAGTTCTGTATAAAATTTTGGTTTTAATCAATCGGATAAAAAGTCTCTGAAATACATTCTGATATTTGTGTGCTAATTGCTACCCAGTGACTAATCGTCAAAGATAGCACGCTATTAGACTCTTTCGTAAATATCGTCCACGCTATAATTATTAAATAACAGGTGCATTTGCATTTTATTCCTTTGCTTTCAAATGTAGCTTCAGTTTTAATCTGTACTTTTGTAATCTGCGTTGCGACTTTTTAATCCACAATTCAATTAATCCACAAGGAAAAAGAAATGGAAATATATTTGAGCCCGAGGTAATTTATAATAAATAAATAACGAATAATAAATAAATAATGACAAATATACAAATAAATAATGACAAAATTTCGGCATTTTTTGTTTATTTAATAACATTAGAATACAGTATTTAAAATTACTTAAAATAATACATTATCTGTATTCTTTTATTACTTAATGCGCTTAGTTCAAATACATACAATAATTCCAAATACTCTCACGACTATTTTATTTTAGAATCAATCGGTATTCTTGAGAAGAGGAAGAAACGTCACAGCGTCCAATACCTTGCGACCAGAAAGTGGATGTTAGAATTAATGCATAATGGATGTTAGAATTTGCAAATGGCTATGATAACATATGAATTACTCCATTCTTTTAGGAAAAAAAAGATTAAGCATTTTCAAAAAAAAAAACATTATTATGAATAGAAAATAAGCTTGTATTTGTAACACATTACAAAAAATTTTTTCTTGTTTTTTTAAAAATAATTCCGGTAGTTTTCTTTTGAAGCAGTGATTCAGCCGTATTTAGAAGCTCAATAAATCCAAACTTTCGTAAGAAATGCAGATCTTTGGACGGCATGCCAACGGAAATAAAGATAAAGCCATCTTAAAATTAAACTAAGCGTAATTAACTTGAATACACTATAATTTTGCTTAAATAGCTTTTTCAAAGTGATCAGAATATTAAATGTAATTTAAAACATACTTTATGAAAGCAGAAATAAAAAAGAGCAGATTGAGTGACGTCTACAAATCTGCGTTGATGTTAAACCTTGAAGGGGAATAAAAAATAATAATTAAAATGCAGCACAAAAAGTTAATATTCTTTAAGCCTTTCGCAACGAGCTTTAGTCTTTCCCATATGAAGTCATTGTTTGACAAATCTCCATGTTTTAAACATCAAAGAGTTCAAAAAATATACTTCCGAAAGATATATGTCTATCCACTGGTCAGTCTGTGACAGAGATAATTCAAAACTGCTTTGAACTAGACGGATGAAAGTAGGTTTACGATTTTTACATCAAATTAGTAAATTTTTTCAAATTTTGAACAAATTTTGTTGAGAAGAAATCTGGCTATTCGGCTGTAAAAATATAAGCTCACGTGATAACTACAGAATGAAGAGAACAAAAGGGAAGAAATTCGACACACTGACCTAACTTCTACAGTGTAAACCCTTGTTAAAGTTAGAGTTAAATCTATTAAGGGTTGAAATTCTGTTGTATTAACCTTTGAAGAGTTGAAAAGAAGTAACTCAAAAATGCAATAACTTAAATACTATATCATCTTGATATATAATTTTTTTTAACTATAATTTCAGTTTTGTATAAAATTTTGGTTTCAATTTGTTGAGAAAAAAATGTGGAAATTCGATTTGCTGTTGTTTCTGTTACTAATGGCACTTGCCGTGAACAAACGCGTCTCAGTGGTTTTAAGTAGAGTGAGTGTCTCTTGTTTTTGGAGTAACCACAACTAGGGCCAAGAGTTCGACTTAGCTGTACACTCATCACATTCGCTTGCACATTCCATTTTTACAGGGGTGCACATTCATACACCTCACAGATAGCACACAGAAGAACAATCATGCCCTAACCGGGACTCGATCCCAAAATTCCCAGATCGCACTACCATTGTTCCAGATGCCGGCATTCCATTTCAGATACTATTAACCGCTGGGATTAATCGCCAAAATATTAGAATAAGTTAGAATAAGTTAAAATGCTAAATTCAAGCCAAAAGTTTAT
>JAOUZG010043301.1:1043179-1066384 GCA_026289955.1 Argiope argentata
ATATATATATATACAGTTAGGGTGTTTTTCTACTTTACCTGTTAGGGATTTTTTTTTTGCGGGAAAGAAGATGAGAGTTAACGCTTTTATTAAAATGTGGGCGAATAAATTTTATGGACTCGGATCATTATTGAAGAATTTAAGCAGACTTCCAAAAAATTACGTCATCCAGAATAAATACACTTTTAGCACTTTCTTTCATAACTAATTTTAAGCTAATACTTAATTTAATTTATTATTAAGCCTAAAAAAATGCATCGAATGACAGTAAATTCTTGTTTGTTTTTTTAAACTATCAGTAAACAGAAAAAGTAGGAGATATATAGTGAATAAAAAAAACTTAACGATGTATTAAAAATATGTAATTAAATTTAATTTATATATGTATAACTCTAAAACACTTATATATCCCAAATGCTCTTTTACGTTCGTATGGGAGGCCACAAATCGTGTAGGGACCATTGAAATACAAGTTTAAGTGGGTTTTTTTCTTACTCCACCCCCATCTCAATTTCCAAATCATATTGTTTCTATTTATCCTAATTTATGTTCTACATAAACATTCTTAAGCAGAAGGTTAACTAGAATAAGAAAACATTTCATTGCTAATCTCTTGTTGTTGTTGTTACATATGGCACTTGCCATGGACAAGCCCACTGCTGATACAGCAGTCGATTTCAGCTGAAAGGGGCGTCTCTTGTTTTTGAAGTAGGACCAACTAGGGACAAGAGTGCGACTTAGCTACACTCTCACCACATTTGCTTGGACTTTACGGGGGGATACAGTCACACATCTCACAGACAGCACACAGAAGAAGAACCATGCCCGAACCAGGGACTCCCAGAACACGAGGATGACGCACTACCTCTGTGCCGGAAAGCCGGCACAAATCTCTTTCAAGCGAGATACTTTATTATTTCATGAAAAAAATGTAAAAATAAAGTTAAAGAACATAGGAAAAAACAACAACGTAATTTTTTTAGTATTCTGATACAAAGATTTTACAGGGCTATTGACTTCCATAACAGCATTGAATGGCAAATAATTATAATAGGAATAAGAATTCTAAGAATAATTTTGGGAGATTTAAAAGAGAACTAATTTAATTGGAATAGAGTCTTCTATCAGATCTTGCTAAAATAGAGACTCAAAATTAAGTTACTCTGAACTTGCTTCAAAACATTCTCGAGGTTTTTAAAAGTTTTGGTCTCCTCTCTCTCTTAGTTTGTTTTCCTGTGGTTTTAACTTTATTAATACAGATACTTGCAATAATCGTATGTCCTAAACAAGACAAATCATTTCACTAATCAATTAATAAATTCAGGAGACTGAAAACCGTAAAATAAATGGTGAAATATTTTGGAAATTTCAAAGACTTGGATAAAGGATATTAGCACCACTTTTTTTCAAACCTTATCATTCTGTCTTTGTTTTATTCGGTGATGTTGCAAGGACAAAAGATGCTGGATTATTATATTATTTTCTGTCTTCTCTAATTTTATTTCCTTGTAGGATAAAGATAACTATGCTAATATTTTGCCCTTACAGAGATCCAATGCTCTATGAAACTGGAAGCTCTGGCAGAAGTCTGGAAGCACTTCTGTAACTGTTTTGCTACGATATTGAAGCTGAATCAAAAATCCTCTTTCCCTTTCCCTAAAGGAACTCCACTCAAATTCATAAAATAATAAAAAAATTCAATTTTATTACAGAATATTTAAATTTTTTAATATGCGCGAAGCTATTAAAAGAAACACATTCAAAGGGATTCTTTGCAGAGAATTGAACGGCAGGAAACAATACGTTCCGACCTCTTAGAATGGTTCTAATCGGTCCAATCAGTCTGAGAACCTCGCCGAGGCGTTAACATTGTAACCACACGCATTATGAAGAGCGGAACGTCGATTTTGAAAGCCCAAACGAGCAATAAATGGCCTTAAAGATAAGCACAAGGCGACCACATCTCTTCCTCTGCGTCAATCCCTTACGTCTTCCTAACCACGAGGGAATAAAAATAATAATAATAAATACCAACCTAATGAGGTCGATAACTAAAAATCGGCCTTCCGCCCACCAGACCATCGCACCCCCGCCTCGCTATCAGAAAAATGAACCGATTAATCATTCCCTTCTTTCTTAGTGGGTTCGATGGCAAGTGGCGATAGTATTGTGTTTTTATTCCTGTCTGGACTCGGCTGTGTCCAAGCCAGAGAGCTGGCGCTTTTATCAGGCGGAAACGGAAACAGACAGATTTCGGTTTTTAACATCCTGCTTTCTGGCCAGAGGTCTCGGGCTCTTCGACGAACTCTCGGCTCTGTCCGATGTCGATGTTGTCGCATCGCAGTCTTTTCCGGAACGCAGAGGAAGAAGAAAAGTGACAGTTAGTTGGGTGATTCTGGTAGAGTGGGTGGAAAAACTTAAAAATAAATAAATAGGTTTCTACAATTGTTTTGTTTTTCTGACCTTTGATGACTTTTGCAAAAGAACATTTGCAAAACAAACCAATCCATGAGAGTCAAGTGCAATACAATGGGTACCGAATTATCATAACTCATGAGCTCTACAAAAAAATGACAGTTTATAGACATGCATATTTATTTCTAAAAGAATAATGAAAAAATAACCTAATATTACAACTAAATATATAAGGAAATGAATGCACATCTGTTTGTGTCCTCTACATTCCCATCTCGTCCGCTTTGGAAAAAATTATTCAAAGTGTTGTTTCCAAAATTGTTAAATTAAATTTTAACATTACTGTATTCAACAGATGACTTATTTGACTTCATAAACATTAGAAAATTTATCAAAAATTGTTTCGGAAAATATTTCCAAAATTGAAACTACTTTATCATGCAATTAACTGCCTAATGATTTCGAATTAGGCTGGAAAATATTAAATCCTTTTTATACTCTTTATATGTAATTTCTTATTTTACTTATTTTTTTGGAAAAAGGGGGGCAATTAAATACTTATTTTACTGAAATTCTTTAACTGTTAATGGAATGAATCAATTATAATTTCAACAGAGAAATTAAGTATTTGATTCATTCACTCTTGCCGGAGTCTCGAATTCAGTCGAAATGATTTCAATTTGCCTTGAGCTATGGAATTCTTGTTACAATTATGCTGCACACTGTTAAACTGACTTAAGTGTAAGTAATCGAAGGAAATGCATGTGTGTAATAGATAGAAAATAGCAAAATGCAACTAATGATTTTTATCTTCTAAGCTACTTGAATGCCCCCCTTTTTCCAAAAAAACCTACTTTTTGAATATCGAATGCTACCTACGTAATAGGGAAGCATTTATATTTCGAATCTTCTGTCAGTTCAGAAAATTTCAATTTAGGAAAAAGAAAGAAAAAAAAACGATGGAAAAATAAAACTACGATTTTTTAAATTCTCATAGCATTTGAAATGAGAATCATTTTAGATGTTTGCCGACAGAAAAATTACATTTCAAAATTAAATGCTACATTTTGAGTTTTCACGAAAGGTTTGAAGTTTTAAAACATAGGTGAAAAAATCCCACTCTATTGTTATACAAATAGATGTAGAATTTTATTAAAAGACAGGCTATAGGACAAGAGAACTGTTTTTAGGGACAATTGGCGCACACCTTGATTGCAGTAAATAAAATTTTACCTTTCAACTAAGAGTAAGGAGCTCAAAATGTAGAAAAATGCAAAGAGATGAGAATATTACGATGATTCGTGATCCAGAAAGGATCATTGAAGTAACACCGACAAATGGAAACTTTTGTGTAACAACCACACGCAAGGTAGGTAGCTGGAAGAAAACGATATTAACATTCATTAAACGGAAAGGTACTATAATGATGTCACAGCAACTATTCGATAGTTAAATTGATATTAATGAGGATTAATTCTGAGCATCCAATCTAGTGGTTATTTGACTATTTCAATTCAAGGAACTATGGAAAGAGAATGTTCTTTTGTGAAAGTAATTGTGTAAACTAAAGGTTAAATATTTTTTTTCAATATTTTTATGTTGATTAGTTTTCAAAGGATATTTTTTGAGCTGTATTAGAATTTGATAATCGGAAAATCACTTCCTTCAAAAGTGATTTCTTTCAGATCAAACAATTTTAACAAAAAGGATATTTTAAACCTATGCAGAAGGCGGGGAATATCTTGTGATGGCAATTATTATTACCACTATAATGATCATTTAAAAAAAATAATTCCTCTTGTGCTTTAAAATTTTACTATTTGTTATTGCAGAAGAAGGATAACAATAATTTTTAAAAAGATATCGTGGCCGAGTTACACAAAGCAGATATTCTAAAATCAGCCAATTGCCACGGAGAGAATTTCACAGCAGCGCGGGGCAAAGAAGTCTACTAGAGGCCACACAGGGCATGTGAAACCTTATGGAAATCGGAAAAAGATTTATATCTTCCAAATGAATTAATTTTCGGCCAATGAATGTATTTCGGCAAACAATGTCGGTGTTCTGGTCACGAATATCCTTTTTACATCTGTGGCAGTTGCTTGCTGACGTGTGCAGACCATCTTGGGCGATTCTGTGACAAACGCATCGCAACATTGCCTACAGCAAATAGTCAAAGGTTCCAATCCGAGGTAGGCCATGCTCACGAATATCCAGATTCGAAAAGTACTACAACTGATTTTCCTTGACCAATTCGTAAATTGTGGTAAAAATTACCCCGAAATCAATTCTCATTTGGAACATTACATTAATTTTTTTGCAGAAATGACATCTAACAAATCATTTTTTCTCAAATTACTGCTACGTTTACTTAGACGAACATTTTATCACAAAGATCATGTTTTTTTATAAGAACGTGATGTTGTTTTGGGAATGAGGTTTGTGGCTTAACAAAATCCGTAGATCGAAAAATAAAAATTTTATTAACTGCATGAGCATCTCAAAAAACCAGCTTTTAATAATGCGTTGTCATTGCATTTACAAAAGCTTTGATTAAAAAAAAATAAGTCAATGGCTACAGCAAATAAAACCTAGAAAAAATGTCATTTTGAGAACGTGATAATATGAAATGAAATAAATGGGAAATGTGATATTTTTTTAAACAATAAATGCGAGACAAAGTTTTTTGGATTGTTTGCCATACTAAAGTGACTCATTCGATGAAACAATTAAAATGAATAAAAATATAAATTTACTCGCACGAACACATAATGGTAGGCCGTTCAAGAAATTATGTTCTGAAATATGCATTGCAGATTTATTTTCAATTCTTGTTGTTGTTGCAGAGGCATTTTATGTTCTTTGATATGATCATGGGAAGTGGCATTGCAGAGGAAAGACGAATAAGGAATAAAAATGACTTGGCGCTAAATTTGAAGTCATCACGAGGCCAAACACTAATGCATTATTATAAATTGGTTTTACCTAAATATAAAATTATTATTATTTAATCATAGATACCAATAGGGCATGCGGTAAACATGGATACCACGTCCCAGGTACCATGTGTTCCTGTACCATCACTGACGAGCGACTGCAGATGGAAAGTCACTGATAATACTTTAAAAAAGTTAAAAAGCGTCGATTGAAGGCCGAATAATTTTTAAATCCATTTATAAAAAGAACATTTATATTATAATTTAAGATACATAACATGGTTAATTATACAATATATACTGGTGTCTAAAAAGTACTATTCATAAAACAAAAAATGCAGAATTAATGTGTATACATCATCGCAAACAATTGCGAATAATATTCGGACGTGCAATCTCGGAACTCACCTTTTGCAATAGAGATTGAATCAGAAAGTTATTTGAGTGGCTAAATTAAAAGTGGATGGAAGAAACCTATTTGATTTCAGATTATTTCATAGAAATTTAGTAATAAGGTAGTTTTCTTTGCTGTTGTAAATGCAAATTCGTAAAAAAATAATATATTCGGATAGATATGAATTTTTTAAAATACTCTATTGGCCAGCATATTTATTGCTTATAAAATGTAATCAGTTTAATCAGTTTATAGGAATACAGGTAAAATGTCTAATAATATGCTATAACAAAGCATCACTGTATTAAAAAGCGAAGTTAAATTTTGGATATTGAAGGATTTATTAATATTTGTTGTAAATAGTTTCAAGTTGAGAGTGAGAAAAATATAGATTAATTTTTTCTTTTAAAATTTCGAATCAAATACATAGAGCATCTCATATGAAAATTTTAATCAATTATATGTAAGATAAGACCAGATAAATCATTTATATAATTTTATGAATTTATAATGTTAATAAATTCATAAAAACAAACAACAAAAAATTTAAATTGTTCTGTTATAATCGATTTAAATGCTTTACACAAGCGCAATTATTTAACATTATGTAATAATATCAAATTACATAATGTTAAAATTCCAATGTTTGATCAAATTATTGGATTAACATAAAGGTTATTTTATCTATATTGCCAACTTACTGCAATTTAAAATATGTTTTTAATTAGATTTTTTATCATGTCAGAACATATTGTTATTTTGGGAATGAGATTGACAAATTTCCGTAGGCGAACAATTGAAATTTTATTATCTGCACGAGCATTTCAAATAATCAGCTTTTATTAACGCGTTGTCATCCCGTTTACAAAAGCTCTTATTAAAAAAATAAGTTAATGACTATGGCAAATAAAACCTAGAAAAATGTTATTTTGAGCACGTGATTATGTGAAATGAAATGTGATATTTTTTAAAAACAATAAATACGAGACAAAGTTTTTGGGATCGTTGGTAATTCTAAAGTGACTAATCCAATGAAACAATTAAAATGAATAAAAAGGTAATATAGCTTGCACGAGCATGTGCTGCTTGGTCGTTCAAGAAATTATGTTTTGGCATGATACATTGAAATATGCATAGCAGATTTCATTTTAATCTTTTTTTAAAAATTAATGCATGTTTTTTTAAAATAATTAACACATTTCTTAACTTTACTCAATTTAATATAATAGATCAAAAATTCAAGTGCAAAAAAATTGAGGGAAATCCTTTTTTTAATTCTCGTAAATTGTAAATGAGATTCAACTTGCTGAAATGTCTAAAATGTATTCAGATGGTATTTCTAAATAACAATACAAATTATATGGAGAATTTGCTCAGTTAGAAACTATTTACTACAAATATTAGTTTCTCGAATGTTAAAATATTTGTTACGAGTCTTAATATAATACTTTAATTTGTGGGTATATTGGCATGTATAGAGCAAAATTTTTATAATTTGGTTGAAAAATCTGCATTTAGCAAATAAAAAATACTCTCGAAAATACGTTTAGTAAAAGATTTTATAACTTCCAGAATGCACTCGCTATTTTTGAGAAAATTCATGAATGTATTGCATTCAGCTAATAAAAATAAATATTGCATATCATTATCAGATTTCTGTAAAACGGAGGGAGTACAAATGGCTTCTTCTTTTCCCTTCGCTTTCTATCGATTCTCTTAAACGCCGTCTAGTCAAAATCTTTATTCCAACCAGTGGCGAGGATCTTCCCCAAACCTTCTCGCAATTTCTCCATTAAAAGTGTTATAACACAAATCCCGCAAAAAATGCTGAACCTAATGCTAGATTGTGAACGCCTTGCATGGCAGTGTTATATAATGTCCCTGTTATACGAAAAATTAACCTTCTTCCGTTTGGCTATTAATCCCTGGTATGCGGTCAATGGTATCCGAAAATTAAATGTCTGTTTTAGAAGAGTTTTCTCCCAATAGATTGAATTTTTTTTCCACATAATACTACAATTCCTAGTCACCAAAATGACATACGAAATTTGAACAATTTAAATCATGTAAGGACGATAGACGTTCAACCTTTTAATGAATATGGCTAAAAATTTGATAAGTCTTTGTAAAATAAATGTTTCACTTTTTACAATCCAATGGGGCCTCTGACTCCCCATTCAAGACTGTGCATCATTTTGACGTTTTATTTATTCCTTTTTCAAATCTAATTGTTAAAAACACCTACATAATGGGTAAGATATGTAGATTAGGTTTTCAAAAAAATTCGACTGAAAACAATTATGCATATTTATTTTTCACAGCAATAAACAAATCTTTGTATTAGGTGAATAATTTTGCCTCTAATTATTTTTCGGACTGAAAAGGGTTAATATGCACACTGAATTCAATTTATTTAGCTCTCTCCATTTAGTAGTTCCATATTAATTTGTTTTTGATCAGTCGGATAGAAAAACTGTCTCTGAATAGATTTTGCTCCAAATTTGACAGAAATCTCGATATTCATTAAAATCTCGAGTTCAAATTTTTTGACGATTACAATATTTTTTAAAGCTTCGTATGCGAAGTGTGTCGGCTTCCTGCCACAAAGGTAGCGTTTCTTCCTCATGTTCTGTGAGTCCCAGGTTCGAGTCCCGGTTCTTGGACAGTTGTTCTTCTGTATTCTCTTTGTGTGAATGTACCCCCTGTAAAAAGAGGATGTGCAAGCATGTGAGTGTGTGTTTCATCCTCATATGAGCTAGAAGTCAGACTTCTGCTTTCGGGTGCTCAGGGGTCCATACCCTCAGGAGCTACTGTACCCCTCTTTCCGTGGTAAAAAGCGTACACGACATCATCATCATACGAAGAAGTATAAATTCGAGTACTCACGATTTTCCAAACTTATTGCGTAATGTTTGTGGCGTCAACGTTAACTTCGTATTTTTCACATTTTATGAATTAACATTTTGATATGGTTAATTCTAAGACAAATAGAGCTTCTTCATTCGTAAAAAGTTGCCCACGAATTCACAACACTTTTTTTTTCTTCTGTTACCATCTCCAAGGAGAAAGTAATGCCTTAGACTTCCCCTTTTGCCCGAGGGGCAAACATATACATAAAATAATGACAAATCTATCCTTTGTGATCATTAAGGATGTTCAATTAATGCTTCGATGGGTTTCCGCTTTTTTAATGGTCAGCCTGACTTTGATCGAATCCTGGCTTCAATTCTTTTTTTCTTCGCGCTCACCTTCGACTGCAGTGGAAGCACGTACGACTCACTGCAAACCGGAAACGCGATAATAGCAGTGTTAGCGAGGGCCATTATAAATCGGCTGGCTAATTTCGGGCTGTGCTAACTGTGTTCTCTTGTACCGACCATCCCTTTCCTTCCAGAGAGACAGCAGCACTCTCTCCCATGCCTTGATGTTGTAATAACTGCGTCATAAAGGCAACATCTTTCATTTTGCAACAACACGACAGGTATTTGCACATAGCAAAAGTTACATTGGTTGGTAGGAATTAATGTGTATTACATAAGAATTTGGGGACTGACCTTGAGAAACCATGACATGTTAGCCCGTAATATCAGCTAATATATATTTATAAATTTGTAAAATGTAAATACTTTTTTTGTTTTGGTTAATTTTTTAGTTGAATAATTATTATAAAATTGAGTAAGAGTTAAAATTTAATTCTTCGTATTCGAGAACTTCTTCGTTTGAATCATCGAAATACAGCAGAGGCGAAGAGCTGATTCTCGATTGCAGTGGCTTAAAGATGGTAAGGCAGAAATTATATTCAATAATGAATTAAGTTTAAATTCACATTTAGTTTAATTAAATAAGTGGCCAGAGAAACAATGAATTAAATTTGAATCATTTTTAAAGGTTAAATTTAGATCATGGTGGTAAGTGAAAGGATTTTATTGGTTGGCAAAGGAATAATTGGAATCTATCACTCAAAATTAGTTGAAAAATGTGAAATTTGAAAAAATTCTAACTTTAGATATCGCGCTCTTCTCTGATTTATTACTTCTTATTCTTTCTTCTTCCATTTACCAAAATTTCCCTTTAATATCCGTTCCTCGTCAATTCTTTAATAGATGAGGGCTAACACTTTTAAAGTTTCAGAGTGGATTGTTCATGTTATGAAAAAAATCAAAGATTTAAAAAAGGATATCATGGTTTTATATGCAAATGAAAATAAAGCTTGATATAGAATAGGAAATTCGTTTCGGCAGGATCAGATTTTTTCCCCGCCTACTTTTTAGAAACCACAGAATTTAAATCAGTTTGCCCTTTTCAAAGAAAATTCAACAGAACCTTGTAATGTTAAAATAATGTAAGAAATTTAAAATCAGAGCTCATATAAACCTATTCTTTGCATATTAAGTTTATTTCCTTATTTTTTAATGAAATTTCAGAACTTCAAAAGAGCAAGTAATAATCTAAATGTCACTTTTTATAAAATAACAACGTATATTTATGTTAAAAAAATCCTCTTGCAATATATAAAAGCAAAGTGATGGAATAAAAGATAAACATTTAAGTAACTCTTTTTTTAGCAAATAATTATTTGCCATTTCACTCAAACATATTCATATATATCGCTAGAGCATTTTATTCTAGAGAAATTAGAGATATATTTTTTTAAAAAAGAAATTGATTTAATTCTGCAGGATTTTTTTCCCTATCATATATACTATTTAAAGAAAAATAATCTTCTGAAAAAAAGTATAATAAAGTTCTCATTCATTAATTGATGATATCTTATCTCATTTTGATTAGATTGGTTAGATAAGAGACAGAGATAAACCGAAAAATATTACAAGCGAAAGGAAAAAAAAATTCATAAGTTTTCATTAGGCAGCCATTTGGTCAGACAAGAATTTAATTGTTTTTGCGCTAAACAAATACCTTTAATTGCACTTGTTGTTGTGAGAGTAATTTTATAAGTGTGATATATTTGGTTAGTTACGAAAAACAAAAAAAAAATCATTTGGGAAAACGTGTCTGAACAGCGTCTTATCTTCTCTCATCTACAGTCGTTAGTAAGAGTCATTCAATTATTTTGGAGGCGACAAATTTTTCAAAAGGCCGTGCCTAAACAAAAGCAAGAGGTCCAGGGAAGAAAAAAAATCCCAGTATAACTTCATTGTTATTAATAACGAAATACAAACTGAAGGGGACGAGAATCCGTGTATTAGTCCTAATGCAATTCCTGGGAGAAATTGAACGGATGTAAACCAGATCCGCTTCTGTAGTTTTTTTCACCTCTCCTAAACGTCGCTTAGCTCCAATTTTTATTAGTATCATTACACGATTTTGAAAAGGCGGAAAAAGGGTCTTTTTTTTCCCCATCGCTCGCACCGACCAAATACTCTTTTCCATTCTTTTCCTAAATGAAAATGGAAAAGGGGGATCATGGGAGGAAAAAAAATCAGCGACTGCTGAGTCACGTGGTTTATGATAAAGTTACTCCATTAACTTGGGTTTCCTCTCTTGATTGTTTAATTAAGAGAACTTCTTCGAATCCCTTTTTTTTAAATATTTTTTTACATTCCCGCCTTCTCTAAGTTGTAATGCACTCCTTTGTAGTGGCTGCATCGTTGTAATTTTCTACGTGAAAAGAAAAATAGGAGAATGTTCAGAAACGGGGTCTCAAAACAGAGAGAAAATAATGTTTTGTGCCTTTTAATTATGCGAGAGCAACCGTTTTTAGCTCTTTTCTCACATTTCGCCCTCCAGATAAAAACAGGGGGACTTAATTTATTTATGTAATAATCTTTCCCCTCCCTTTACTTTTGCAGGCCCCGAAATCTGCTCACATATATGCATATGCACTGCTGATAAGAAAGCTCGCGCATTTGAAAACTGCGGGTGCCTGTTGTTGTTATAGCCTATTCTGGAACATTTCCAGAAAGGAAATTAGGAAAAAGACTTCTTTTCAACAATTCGAAGTTTTTTTCTTTTCCTTAGCAAGTTATTTATATAGTTTATTTATTTATTTTAAGGCTCTGTAGTTCTGTTTTATTAACGATTCTTTGGTTATATATTTTGCTTCTTCTTCATCCTTTTTTTTTACTCAATTGGAACTCTCTCTCTCTCTCTCTCTCTCTCTCTTTTTTTTTTTTGTGATTGCTTTTCGGAGTTTATTATTGTCTCATTTTCTTAGAATGTGATTAATTCACTTTAAAAAAACCAAAATTAAGAGAGTGGAGGAGGAAAAATGTTTTTTTTAATAGAAAAGAAATTATGATGTCTTCTTTTTGGAGATTAACACTGCTATTAACTATTTTTTATTCATCCTGCTAACTAATTTAAGTAATTACGCTGATTATTTCAGATTGTGGAACCTTAAAATGAATGCAGTATGAATTACTTATCTCTTCAGAAACTCAACAAATGTAATGGCTGCTTTAATCTTTTAAATCTTTTATATGCAGAAAGCCTAAAAATGAGATCATCGTTTAATTATACTCTAAAATAAACATGCTAAAGCAATATTTAAAAAAAAAAAAACTTTCTGACTACTTAGATATACAGGATTTGCTATAGTGCTGTTTAACTATACTTTAAATTAATGTTTTACAAAAAAATGTTTTACTTAGCACGCTTTATAAAGTGAGAATTCTAGAATTGAGGAATCTTAATATTATTCTATAATTCATTGCGTTTAAAATTCATGTATCTGATATACAATCATAATGGACATTTAATCCCATATACAGACATAATGCAATGAATTAAGGTATGACAGAAGACTAATAGATTTTTATGATTTTATGAAATCATTTTGATTTACTGTCCAATTAGAACAGTAAAGGATATAGACAAAAAAAATTCATTACCGGACGATACGCAATGGACGCAATTACAGCAGGCAATACAAAGGAATATTTTTTTCTTTCTTTACTTTTTTTATCATGTCAGAACATGATGTTGTTTTTGGAATGAGGTTTTTGGCGTCAACAAAAATCCATAGATAAAAAATAAAAATTTTACTATGTGTACGAGCATCTCAAAAAGTCAGCTTTTAATAACTCTTTACCATTAAATTTACAAAAGCTCTGATTTTTTTTAAAAAAATAAGTTAATAACTACAGCAAATAAAACCCATAAAAATGTCACTTTGAGCACGTGATTATATGAAATGAAACAAATAGGAAATATGATATTTTTTTAAACAATATATGCGAGACAGGGTTTTTCTGATCGTTTCCAATTGGTACTAAAGGGACTCATTCAATTTAACAATTAAAAGGAATGAAAATATAATTTAACTTGAACAATTGGCCGTTCAGGAAATGATGCTCTGACATGATATGTTGAAATATGCATAGCAGATGTCATTTGAATCTTTTTTTGAAATTATGAATAAAGATTTGCTGGCAATTTAAGTTTGCATGAAAATTCTGTATGGTCATAGAATCAAAAACAAACTGGGAAAGTATTTAAAAACAACTACTAGAAATAAAAATAATATTAAACAAATAAATTACATTCACATTCAGCAATTCAAGACATTATAGCATTTTTATTACAGAAAAAACTTTTTTTATCATATAATTATCAATCAAATCCTAAGATTTAGTATTAAGCATGGGAGAAATAATATCTGTGCCAAGATATTCCAGCAGTTGGCTTTTAAAATTTGCTACTACACAACAAGAAAACTCAGTAATTATAGGAACATTGTTAATTAGAAGGAGGGGTCATCCTCGAAACAGAAACATTCTCGTGTATATCCTTTACAAATGTACTATTAGTGAAAGGTTGTTTTTTTATATATATTAATGCTTTTAATATTAGCTGTGTGTATTATCATTTTCTATAATACGTAAAGAGTTCTTACCTGTATAATAAATACAATGTTTTCTTGAAATGTAACTAATATAAAAGAATAGAAAACTATTATCAAGTAACAATATCTTGAATTTGATGCTAATAAACTGTCAAGATGATTTAAGTGAAAGTCTTTCTCTACAATCAGGTAACATATAGAAATTTTCGAGGTAAAGAGAAGCGAAAAACAATGTGCAATAAACATTCCATCAAAATGCTTCCTCCTTTTTGTGGCTGCAATTTTTATAGAGTGTAAAATAATCTCTCGGATACATCTTATTCCCTGTTACAGTACAGCTCAAAAGAAAATGTCACCGAAACATGATTTACATCATCACTCTTTTATTCGATGAGCTATGCTCCGGGTTTTTATTTATTTGTTTTTTGCTTTTCATGCGGTGAAATTACCTGTAAAGGCAGGGGGATGGGACGAAGGCAGAGGCAAAAAACAGAAGACCAGGCACGTTTAACCATGCCATTGTTTTCATGCGCCACTGAGTTGCGACCCTTCAGCAGAAAATGAGAGGGGGGATGGCAGAAAGCAGAAAAAAGTGAAACCGAAATCCAGCGTCTAATTATTAATCCCCTCCCTGAACATTACATCTCGGGAGGGGAGGGGGAGAAGAGAAAGAGCAGATTTTATTAGGCTTGAAAAGACCATGAGATTATGTGACTGTTCTGTTTGGTCGGTTGTGTGATAGCGTGTTCTCTTCTTGAGTAGCTCTCCCTTCCGAAAACTCATTTGATTAAAAAGGCAGAGACAAAAACAAACGAAAATAGAAAGTTTTTGTTTATGCTTTTAAAAATGTTCTTCATCTAATTGAGGGGGTTGAAATAAAATAAGAATACTGAAAGCATATGTTTTTTTTGAATTTATAGATTCTTATAACTAATATAGATGATTTTAATTTGATAATCATTGAGTTGGCAATCTGATAATTTGTAACGCTTTTGCCAGTGTCTTGGTATAGAGGTAGCGCATCTTCCTCGTGATCTGGGCATTCCGGATTCGAGTCCCGGTCAGGTCATGGTTGTTCTTCTGTGTTCTATCTGTGAGGCGTGTGAATGTGCTCCCCTGTAAAAAGAGGCTGTGCAAGAGTATGTGATAAATAGATTTCGTCTTCATATGAGCTAGAAGTCAAGTCAGATTTCTGCCCTCGGGTGTTCAAGGTACCCTTAGAAGCTACAGCACCCCTCCTTCCGTTGTAAAGTGGGCACATTATCATCATCATCAATAATACTTAAATCTTTTCAAAATTAAAAAAAAATCTTTCGCAGCCATTTCAATAGCTATTGAAAATATAAGCGTAAAAGAGAATTTAAAAATATTATTGAAGCAAGCCAATACAAGTCCTAATATAAAAAGAAAAAATATATGTATCTGGCATTTGAGGCAAGTCAAAGTAACTGTTCAATTCATTTATTTCACTTACTTATCATTTTTTCATTTTAAGGTCTAATTACGAGTAGAAAGATTGTAAATATTTTTTGATATTGAAAATCTTCCATTGCCATTCACATATTTATTAAGGGTTAACTTTGGAAATCTGGTTTTTAAAAAGGCTTGAAAACGGATAAATTGAATTTTTTTCCATATTTGGAAGAATGAATGAAGTTTGTGAAATCGTACTTATGAAAGGAAAGGAGTTTTGTGCCACATCCAGAAATGCCGGCATTCGTCCTGTCAAGGTTTCGAATGTAATGCCTGAAATTTATTGATGTAGGAAAGAAAAAAAGGCTGTGAAAGAAGAAAATCTTAAATTACAACTTCCCTTATTCTTTCCAGTTCTGTGTACGTTTAAATAGAATTAATTTTCTATTGTTCATTTTTTTAAACTGTTAGTAATATTTTCCAGCTGGATCTTATTTATTTAGCTCAATCTAGCATTTTAGTTTCATCTAGAATAAGATTCCTAAGCATTTGAAATTAAATCTATTCAAACCTGCACTTTATAATTTTTAAATCATCCGAAAAGCATGCATATAATACAGGTTTTATACAGGAATGGCCGAAGAGACAAATTGGAAATAAACTTCAATTTGTTTTTGCGTGGATATAAAGGCCGAACACGTCCGTTCACGCTAAAACCCAAGAGCGGCAGAGGGAGAAATATTTCATCTAGTGCTTTTAATAAGATACCTCTTGCACGTGTTGAACCAGGAAAAGGAATCCTTGCGGTGTCTTTGAGAGCTGCGCCGTGTGGGTTAGGGATTTTTTCTCTTCTTTGATAGTGTGAAAACTAAAGCATCTACCAATTTTTTAAACCATATCTTAGAAATAATCAAATAAAAAAAAGTGATCGAGTGAAAAGTCAAATGAAAAAGGATAAGAAAATATGGGTAAATTTTGAAAGAAAGTAGTATGGGATAATTTAAGATAAAAAGCTATGAAATTTGTTAATAAATATCATTACATACAAATATCTTATAGACTGGTGCGGAAAAAATAAAATTAATATTTTCGAGTAGCAAGTGATAAGTATCGCTTTGTGTCAAACTAAATAGCAAAGACAAAAAAATAAATTTAGTACCTTTCGATATCGAAAAACGTCTACTTATTCGAATAAAACGAAAAATTTCATATCTTCTGAAGGAAAAAAACCTCAAAATAATTACTATCTTTTTTAATGTAGAGCAAAACGGTCGGGAATCTTAAAATGTAACAACTTTGAATTAATTTAATTCTAATATTAATCTTTCTAGAATTAAATTAATTCAATTAAAAATTAACTGAAATAAAAAGAATTGAACTTTTTCAGTTATTTTCAAATTGTGTAATTGAATTCTTTAAAATAATAAAATGTTTATAATTTCGATTATAATTTTATTGTTTTATACCATCCTTCTACAAGTGACTTTAACTTTAGGTTGAACATTCATTACCGACAACTATTTTCTGAGTCTCCTTTAAATTTATCTAGGGTTAGTTGTTTCTCTTTATCAAAAGGCTGAAAAAGATGACAGAAAGGTAACTGAAGGGAAGTAAAGCCCTTTCAATATTCGTCCCACATAAGTTTGGAAAATGGTGCTACTTCCTACCGTAATAGTGGTTCAATATATAATTGGTAAATTAAAGAGATATATATGCTTCTAATTGGAAGAAAAATACATTGAATGACACTAATAATTATATTCTATTATTTGAATTAATAGAATATAATTATTTCCGATCATATTTTATAATATTGTATGAATATGATCGGAATATTGTAGACAAATTTTAAAAAGGACGAAGTCAACAATTTTATATGGTTCTCAATCCAATTTGTTATATTTAGTACAGTATTCTGGATCTTCTTCTGCTGTACCAATATTGTAAGCAAAAACTGTTTAATTCTTCTGTGATCCAATTTAACCGAATTATGGAGTTCTGAATACATTTGTTTTAAACTGTTCGATGATTGTTTCGGGGTAAAAAAAAAAAAATCTGCTCTTTGAACGGCTGACATTTCACGAGGTGCCTATTGAAATGGTTTAAAAAAAGTGATATACATAGCTTGTTCAGTTTTAGGCCCAGAAGTATGGGTTTTTTATTTAAAATGTTGATTTTTAAGGGTTTTTTTCTCGATGTAATTTTAATAGAACAAAAAAAAAAATACATGAAATTGTTGGTTTTTTTCAACTTTGCATTTATTGATTAAAGAAGTATAAATTCTTTTTAACATTTTGAACATCTTTTTCCACTTGAAGTGAAATAAATGCCTATTTCTATCAGTATAGGAAACAAATAACTATTTGGATACGTGTACTACTTATGTATAGTATGGGCATTTACACATAAAATAATTCACAATACACAATAAAAGTAATAAGGGACAAATAGGGTGCAATTTCATGGTTATTATACTTAGGTATTTAAAAAACTTTTTAGAGATTTTATCTTATCTTAGGTATCTTTAGAGATCTTAAAATAATTCTTAGAGATCAATTTCATGGTAGCTAATGATATCGTTTCAATCGATTTGTCTGACTGGGCATGAAAAAGGCAATTTTATTGTATAAAGAAAGTCTCGAAAGACCTTTTTAATAAGTTAGAAAATGCTTGGCTTTATTTAATAAAAAATTATGATTTTATTAATATAGAATTTTTTTATTGAAAAGGACAAAACATTAAATATTTGCATAAATAGTATATTTATTTTCCCCCTATAAGTATTCTAACTAAACTATCAATATTTTCCTAAAACAGTTTTTTTAATGCTAATTTTTAAAATTATCCATTTACTAAAAATGATAAAATGTGGATACGCGATGTTTCAAATTCATTAAATTATATCAACATCAGCAGAAATATCTAAGAACGAGTTTTCGCAATTCTTGCCCGAGGCATTTCAAATGAGGAAACACCAGAAATATTTAGATTTCTGTACTTATTCGTATCTTCAAATCAAATAATAAAATATTATATAAAGGGATAACTATTTTTTTTCGTCATTGCCAAAGTATCAACCTGTTGAGGAATATTTCGTGATGTTTCCAATAAAAAGTCTTTATATACATTAGAATGAATTTTAAGCATATTGTCAGCCATCAGCATATGATCTACCCAGTCTGGCACACAAAAGAACAGCTTTTCAATCGAACATCGAATGACAAGCAGAACGTATAATCGAGAATGTCGAAAGCATTAAAGAAACTATAACTTCTCCATTATCAAGTGAAATGTCAGTTCTTGAACATCACAGATCACTGTATTTTTCTCTTTCACTTTTTTTTTACATCCTTCTCGCCAATTGAATAACGAACCAGTGTCACGGACTACAGCAATAATTGAGCCTCTTTCATTAGTCGCCAACCAGTTGTTTTGTCGGTGGAAATCGGCAGTTTTGGCGACTATTTGTAGCCGAGTTGAGAACTGTTATTAGAGATGTAACCAACTCCTCTCCCCCCTCTCCCTCTTACTTTCAATCATTCATTCGTTGGTTGAAGACCTGGAGGGATTTGCAACAAAATAGCTTTATCGCTCAATAAAAAGAACAATTTTTTTTTATTATTATTCACTTGTTCTTTCCTGTTCCATCTCAGCAGCAGTGTCACGTATAATTTTAATGGATTCACACCCTCAAAAATAACGATGTTTATTGTCTCCAAATTGTGGTTTGGGGAAAATTTCAATTTTCCACGGTTTTGGCGAGATACACATCGGATAACACGCAGAAGCCTTTTCTTTTATTGTGTTTAGCATCTGTTAGCGACGAAGAGCAAGTGGAACTGATTGATGCAGATGTGCCGAGAAGGCCATCAACCAAACGCTTGATGGAATCCAAACTGCTTAATCACTTGCAGGACATTAAAAACAATAAAAATATGATGTCGGGAAATGTTGATAAAGATATGAGTTATTTTAAAGAACTGGGTTTTACGATAAGAAGATTAAAAAATCTTAGTGCGTCCGATTTATTGCAAATAATATTTCTGTTTTACTTGCAAAAAAGCAGGAAATAAATTTCCTTTGTCTTCCATTGGGTCGAAAGCTTATTTTAGAAAAATAGATGAACATTACCAAGCATTTTTTCTGAAAACTTTCCTTCTTTATTTGTTGAAAAGAATATTTCAAACAGTAATTAATAATGAGAAATTCTATTTGGAAAAAAAGATCATAGCCTTTGAAAAAAGACATCAAGACCTATTCAAAGATTATTATTCCAGGTTTTCAAAAAAATAACTTTTAGATGCTTCTCATAATGAAATAATGCTATAGTAATGCCCACAAAAATTGTTTTTTCCCCGTCATAAATTAATTACGTTTGCGTTTCTGTCTGAAGAAAGGCAAAAGCTATTTCGGGCGGGTTATCATAATACTATATCAGGCGATTTTGACTTTGCCTCCAACAATAAAATACTGGAATCAGAATCGGATCAATACTAAAACCTTTCTCATTAATAATTAATTTTTTTTACCAAGAAAGAGTGATTTTTATTTTAAGTAGACATTTGTTTCATCAAAAATAGGAGCAATACATTATGAACAAGACAAATTTGATTTTGGTAAGATTTTAAACATTTGTCTTGAGTGATAAATTTTCATATAATGTCCAATTACATCTATTTAATTAAAATAGAATAATTTTTTAGAAAGGGTTTAACAATAATAAATGCATATATCATTCAATATTGAAGTTTAATAATGTTAATAATTGTCTTCAATTATTTGGATTACTATCTTATGAAATTTAGATCATTTGTAAATGTACATTTAATTTGAGATCGTATCACTTTTTATTCATTTTTTATTATTATGCATCGTTAGTAAAATATTTATTATTGGTAAGGAGCAAGAAAAACAAACTTTCTCCCCGATACCAAATAAATAGTTAAAATGAAATAATTACTACAATTGAATTAGATATCAAATATAAAATTACTTTGATATAAATTTGAAATTAATCACTGCGTTCTATTTCGAAGCAAAATTAGAGAAGCGCCATTTCTTCCCCCTGTCGTTGACATTTCCTCTTCTCCCTCTCTGTCTGAAATTTTTGGCCACTCTTAAATAAATACATGTTTTATAGAAATTTTTCGGTTCTGATAATGGTTTAGTTAAAAGATTTAAAAAAAAACAGCATTTTTTACCTAGGGTAGTTTAGATAGTCAACGTATCCGTCATATATAAATATTTCATTTTAGTATTTGATTTAAATTTAATTGGCTTAAACATTTTATAAATTTTGCTTTCTTTTGAGATTATTCCTTGGAATTTTTGTCTAGGTTAATTGATTAAGTGATATTATGAAACTCGTCCCTAATTTTCTGATAACAAAATGCATCGATAAACATGCATATTTATATGTTTCATCGAAAGTGTTTCTAGAAGTGCCAAATTTAGTGGAAATTTTTTTGTTGTTGTTGTTACTAATGGCACTTGCTACGGACAAGCATGCTGACGGCACTCAGCTATTTTAGGTTAATGAGCGTCTCTCGTTTTTGACGTAGCGCCAACTAGAGCTAAGGGTACGACTTAGCTACACACTCATCACATTCACTTCCATAGCCCCTTTTTACAGGGGAGCACATTCATACACCTCACAGATAGTTATAGAAGAACAGCCATGTCTTGGCCGGAACTCGAACCCGGGACACTTAGATCAAAGGGAAGACGCGCTACCTCTGTGCTAGGGCATAGACTGGAAAAAATTAAAAAAATATATTTAAATTATAATTATTGATTCGATTAGTTTCTACATAAATATGATTCGTAAATAAAAAATGGTCATCTATTTATTTATTTTTTTAAAAAAAGTCTTTCGGATATGGTCGAGTACTTTAAGCCTTATAGAAATTCCATAAGAAACTAGTATACAGCATGGATATTTCAAGAATTTATTTTCTGAATAAATGTCGCTGATGGAAGTTTCTCGCATATAATCTTCAGAAATATTATTGCGTTTGTATGGAGGGTGAAATTACAATTACTACTCGAGTCAATTTCAAGGGCTTTCTTTTTTTTATCCATCATAAATTTTTATCCTATGCTAACGAGTCATTATCAATATGCGAAGCTTTAAAAAAAACAAATTCGGGGTTTTAGTGCCCTACTGTAACCGTTTGTATTCTCAATCATAGCTAAATCATAACATAGTTAAAATGTTATCCAGGACAATCACATGGATAATTTTGCCTTGCTAAACCGAGAGGGAGTTGCTAACTTAAAACTTTCCAGAATGTTCTCTGATAAATGTGTTATTCCAAAAGAGCATCTTGTGTGGCGTTGGTGTGCAACAGTTACGAAATTTTAAGCCTTGACATGAATTTGACATTTTCACTGAATCTATCGTGCTACCCAAAGTGAGTTTTTTATTGATTAATCTCTGGCAGACAGTAAATAACATTTGAAAAATAAAATTCTGCTTTAGACGTTTTCTTCCTAACTTATTGAAAAAAAAAAACAAGTTGATGTCGAACTAAGCAAACAAAATCACATATCAAGTTTGATATATTTATGGCACTGCGTTTTTGAGATATCCAAATTTTGGTTTTTTTATGAAAATACATGCCGAGAGACGATCAACTCCTTGTTGAATTTTGTTCAAAATTTAATAAATATATACGCTATAAATATTAAAGTTCTGTACGAATTTTATATATTGAATTCTTTTCGTTTTGTAATTATCGTGTTAACTTATGTACGTGCAGCCGGATAAAGATTACCTCTGGACGAAGTAAGAATAGAGTCCCAAAATTTGGAAATCTACAAATTATTGTAAAATTTAAAAATTTAGAACAAATACTGTACGCCAAGTTAAATCCATACAGTTGAGCTTACATATAGCTTTGCATCCATATAGCTTTTTGAGTGCAGAAAGAAAGAAAGACATAATGCCAAAAATATGTTTAGTGAACTAAGGGAGGTAAGGGACAATAAGATTTGCCATTATCTCAAATTCAAATTTATTGACTATTACTATTTTGACTAATCCATTTTTTGATTATTACCATTATTCGTAGTACAATACTTCCTCTGTACTATGACAAAACAATGGCTTTCATGAATTTTAAATTCTATGTACAGGAATTTACAGTATTTATATTTCTGAGGTTTCAAAATTTATGATCGGAATTTTTTTTAATTGTATTATTTTCTAATTTGACAATAATGAAGGAGAAAAGAAAGCGCCTAATGTCCTTTAAGGAAATATAGTCACTTAAATTTGCGTCTGATTAATAGCTCGTCAACAAAGAAATGGATTGTGCTTGAAGAATTTAGATGCGTCTTTACAAATAAATAGTATTTTGCACCATAAATATTAATAAGTTTGTATACAAAATGCATTTTAAGCAATTTTTCCTATTACTTAATATTGCATTTAACAATTGGACAAATGTTATATTAATAATAAAAAATTGACGTCACAAGGAAATAAAAGACAAATGATCTATTGTTTGGCCTGGACGACTCGCTTTCATATCTGCTTTAAAGTCCATGATAATATTTTATACATTCTGGGATCAGATAAGAATTCTAAATTTTCTGACAGCGTGACAAATTTGGAAGGAAATATTGTGAATATTATAAAACTAACAAGTACATAATTGCATGTAGGAACAAATCTTACAAGTAAATATAGAATATGCTGTTTGTTTTCCATAAAAATATTATGCTTGTTATATAGTAGTTGGAAATCAATTTAATATTACAGCAACTGCCGCTTAATCTGATAATTTCGAGTCATACGAATTTCCATAATGTTAACAGATAGTTCATGTGTCATCACATGCATTTAATCGCAAAAGGGAAAGGGGATGGACAGTCATTTTAAGACTGTCCATATCACAAAACACAAAACTAGTAATATAAAAAACAATTTTTTAAAATCAATTTCTACTTAGATAATTCGGAAAAATTTTAGCTTCATTATTTTTTATTAAATAATTACAACTATTATTGTTCTCGTGTTCCGCTTTTCAACGGAAGGAGGGGTGCAGTAGCTTCTGAGGGTATGGAACCCTGAGCCCCAGTGGGCAGAAATCTGACTTCTAGCTCACATACGTCAAAACCCTTTTTACGGGACGGACTTCTTTCAACCATTTCATTAATTCATCCACAGATTGTAATTCAAAACTGTAAAAGAGAACGATCACCTCTGAACCAGTACCCAAAGTAAATTGATGAATATA
>JAOUZG010043301.1:1071384-1104308 GCA_026289955.1 Argiope argentata
ATGATGATAATAATATTGATTTCCCATGAGTAAATTTTACCTCTTTCTCTCTCTATATATATAAAGAGAGAGAGTCAGAAAATTCACTAACATCATTTTGGGATTTTTATAGGTGCTAACGAGATCATTGAATTAAATTTGCAAAGATAAGCCGAAAAATCAGAAATGTATGACATTTCTGCTTAATTTGAAACGAGGGATATTTCATTTATTGTTCTGAATGGCAAAACTTCAATCTATGACCTCTGAAAAGATACTAAAATTCCTTGTAATTGTGGAGCAGAAAGATTGCAAATAGAAGTTTGGAGAAAGGGGAGATTGCTCATCTCAGGAATATCAGTAATTCGTTAGAAGTTAATCTAACAAATTAAGACACATATTTATTAATAAATGATGAAAAAAATCAATAAGAACCCGGTACCCCTAAACAACTGACATTGGATTGCCCCAACTCATGAAACATTAGTACTACTATAAATAAATATACTTGTATTTTCATTCTTGTATTTTCATATATATTCATATTGTCAGAAGAATGAAATTTGATTATGAAATGAAGATTATTAAGGAATTTTAAATGAGTTCCCACAGCAACTAGATTAATTCAGCCACACATTTTTTAATTAGTTAGCTGTTGTAAAACGTCATTCGAAATGAAATTTTCAATTCTTTCTCTTTCAGCGATGTTTTGCCAATTGTTGCAAACTCTAACAGCGACCGCAGAGATATCGTAGGACTATTTTTCTAAAGCCCATATTCCCTTCGAAACTGACCCTTATCTTATCTGGAAGACTTGAAGAACATAAAATAGAGTTTACTCCGCCATGAATTTTCTCTGGTTTGCTGGCCCTCTGCGACAATGCGCACGAAAATCCCGCACGCCTTTTGAAGGGTAGTCTTCCTTTTCTTTATGACTTTGTTTTTCAAAAAAAGGAAAAAAAATAATAATTGCCTCCCGAATTCTCATGGAAGCCCGAAAGTCGATGCCATTCCTCGATAGAGAAATAAATTATGGCTCCGTCAATAGAAGTGAACTAGAGATACACTGTATATAAAACCGATTGTGAAATGTCGTTCCTCATTCTGCGAGCCGATATTATTGGGAAGAAAAATAAAGATTGGTACACCTGAATCTCGAAGTGGGTAGTTTCCCAACAAGATAGTCCGAGAAGGGAATGTTTTCTTTTTTGTCTATCTTCCTTGAAATTCACATCAGTAAAGAAAGTTAGAAAGCACATTTATTCGCAGACTTTAAACAACTTTAATCGAAGGAAAGTTAAGAAGACTATTGGATCACGTTCAGAAGGCCCAGCATTATTGAAAAAGCAGAAAACTTAAAATACATGTAAACCCAAACGAAAAGTTAATTAAGCTTTTAAAAAAAACTTTTATCCCTATAATGAGAAATTGGATGGTCCTCAGGCGAGGAATGTTTGGAGAAAAGCTACGAAAAATGTCGTTTCGTAGCTTTCTTTTATGAAGTAGCTTTGCGACGATTACTATTTCATAAAAAATAATAAGATACAGAAATTAGTACAATAAATAATCCACTCATCCACAAGCTGGATGAGCGTTATTCGGTAATATCAACTCTCTCCAAATCAGAAAATTATCCGTTTCTTTCCATAAATTTTTCGAAAGTGGGCATTATCTGGTAAAACCTACTCTCAGTAAGTAAAGAACCTGTCTATGGTTGGGGAGGGATTGTTTTTTTTAAAATAATTAATGTTATTATATCATCCTTGTTTTCTATACGGGGCCATATCGAAGGGAAAAGCTAGTGGATCCCTTTAAGAACCAAGTTGGCAGACACTGGAAGGGTAAAATTGACCATTAAAATAATTTAAGAGTTAGATGGGTATGATCTCATTTTTAAATAAAAAAAGAAATCTTTGGTAAATAAATTATTCCTGATAAATTTCTTTTAGTAAATATCAAAAAATTTAAAATTGGAATTTATAAGCAATTATTAGAATTTATCATTAAGCTACTGCAGTAATACCTTTTATTTATAATTGGCCGCCTTTAGCAAGCGGCTGATTCGATGGAATTAAATTTCATTACATTTTTTCGAAAGTAATTAAGTTTCTAAATAGTTGTGTATGTTTATCTCCAATTTTCTGTCAATTCCACAAAATTTGAACTTTAAATAGAAGCTTAAGTAATTAAATTTTAATTGATAAAAATTAATTTTTTGCTGTAACCAAACATTTTTAAAAATATGAATACAGAAAACAAAAGCGCTCAATATTGTAATTTTATGATAGCAGTAGAATATTTTTTTATAATTTAAGTAATATGTAATAGAATTATTTATTAAAAATTTCTATGATGCATATAAAACTCAGTTTTCCGTAGTATTTAAATGAAGCAGATACTATTTTTTTTAACCAATCATTCTATAACCAATCAATCTATCAGTCCAATGGTCTTAAGGAATAATATTCAGCGGAAAATGTTTGAGATTCCAGATTTTAAATAAAAGTAATTTAATAAATTCCATATTTTGCGATCTATTTTGATCGAGTCATAAGACTTTAAATATTATTATTTTTGGACAATCTGTAATTTCATAATTTAAGGTTATTAAGTTTTAGGGAAACTCTGGAAGCTAATTGGTGTATTATCTTTGTGACATCAATGGGGTGGACTAAAATGATAGGTTTTTATAAAGATTTTTATTTTTTAAGATGTTTATATTCACATTTTCATAATCCACTCAGTTTTAGTCGCAATGGAATAGACCTCTATTACTGTCTCAAGAATATTTTGCTAAATGTGATTCATATGATTGAGAGTTTGTATGAAAATATAAATTTCGTAATTCATCAGGACATTTAAAGAATCGAACCGAAAAAGTTTTTTTATTCTACTTAGATCCTTTTTCCAATTAGATGTATATGCCTAATATTGATTGTTATAAATTAGTTATTGGAACCCGACTGAAGTAGATATTTTTTATGTGGAAGGTGATTCAAATAAAAAGTATTCCTATTTCGGTAGCTTTGGGGGGAGACCTAGTCGACGAAACACCTTCATATTTGGTTGAATATACACTTCAGATTATGGGAAATTGACTGATGCAATAGAAACAATCAGCTGAATAAAAAGCCACTATTTGAAATATGAGGCTGTGATCGATTAAGGTAATTACTATGAAACATGACATTAATAAAAATGGAGAAAACATGAGTATCTGTTCCATTACTAACGCACAACGCACAAAACAAGGTCATGGCGATAGTCCTTTCTTTTCCGATGCTGCTATCGGAATTATTCTACTAAAGCAGCAAGAACGCTATCAAAGTGCTTCCGAGGGCTGATTTCTTTGCTTACGGGCCAATAACATGTTGCGGCGAATGATGAAACATTTCGAGGAAAAATCAAAAAGGAATTACAAAAGGAAGGCTTTACAGTTGTAAGCATAACTCAACTGTCAAAATTTCAGACTAAGCCTGCAATGCCGGTATTCTATCGAAAACGGCTCTCTGTCGGAAACGGTGTACATGCTGAACGAAATGTTTGGAACTAAAATTTCGTTAGAACGATACAGAGGCAGATAAGGGTCCTCTCAATGCTGGCGGTGTCAGGGGTGTTTTCAAAGTTCCAAAGCATGCAAGCTTCCTGTGAAATGTGCCGGACCTCACCGGGCTAAAGAATATCTGTTAACCTTTGAGGGCAAACTAAACTGTGCTAACTTTTTAGAAAACTGGCGCGAAGGTCCACGATTTCCTAGAACCGGTGGAAGAAATCCTTCCACCAATAAATTCCAAAATAAAAGCCAACCAGACAATCCATTTGCCCCCCCCCCCTCCCAGGAAGCATCGACCTCAGAAAAATTACAGAAAAGTTGATGAAAAAGTGTCATTTGCTGATATGCTAAATAACATGGAAGAATTTCCCTCTTTAGATAATTATAGATGTCTTAATTAATATTTAAATAACATTATTTTAAATTGTTAAATTATTTCAAGAAAACCATTATCCACCAAATTTTCTGACGTTAAAGCTTTATTGCGTTCTTCCAAACTAGTTCATATTAATTTTAACTTTTCCTGAACTTACAAATTAAAGTACTATTCCGAATTATGATGTGGAGTGGCTCATCATCAATTTGTCACATCGCAGAACTCCGAAACATCACGTTGCCGTTTCTAGGAAACAAGCGGCTTTGCCGTTAAAGCAGAAGTAAAACACGGCTACCGCAGGCGATTGAAGGCATCACAATCTTTGTCCCTGAGCAAACCAATACTAACTCAGTAGAGGCACCTAGTGTTCGTGCCATGCAAGGCAACTGGGATTGCCATACACTGTAATTTGGAGTTGCATGCGGATAGCACTCGAAGCATATTGGTATTAGATCCATCGCTTGCAAGAGTTAAAATCAGAGCTAACGGTGTGCTTGAAAAGTTAGCTTTAATTTTCTTGGAAGTAGATGAAAATTAATCGTGTAACATTCTTAGAGATGAAACTTACTCTCACATGAGCTGAAAAGTGAACACCCAAAACTGTCGTGCCTGGTCCACTGCGAATCATCGCCAGGTTCAACAAATGCCCTTTCATTCAATACAGGGCTCGAATCCCTGCAAACATTTTTGATTCGGCTATTTTTATTTGACGAAATAATCACTTCACTGGAACCAATAACCTGTTCCCTAACAGCAGCACATTATTGGAATATGTTGAAAACTTTTGTCATTCCAGAACTTCAGCAGCTTGAAAACATCACTACAACAGCATTCCAACAAAATAGTGCTCCTCCTCACATACCATTTGTGGTTCAATGATTTATATCATTTTTACTGAGGATCGCATTATCAGCCGTGCATTTTCTGCAGGAGGACATCCACTTTTATCTAACCTATCCTTTTCTGATTTTTTGGCTTTGGAATTACTTCAAAGATAAAGTTCATTAAGGGAGCATAGGAAATCCGGTGAATTTGAAGAATGAGATCTGCTTGCACGTAACGGTACGTTCCCGATCTATAACGTACGCATAAGAACCCGATCTATTACATGCTGTTATCATCATGTTATTACATAGTGTATTATGTTAGTCCTGGAGTAAGGAGGGCACAATTAAAACCATCATTTTGGGTTTGTTGATTGTTATATCAATCAACCAACAAAACAAAAACGTCAACATTTTGTTTACTGTTTTTTGTTTGTTATTATTGAAATTTATGTAGTAACGAATGGGTTGTAGTAAAGTTAATTACATTTTTATCGCCTACTCTATTCTTTATTGTTGGTGACGCATTTCATATTCATTACTTTAAGCCAATCTCAGCATCACATTTAACCTAGCGTGTTTTTTTTTGAATTAACTGTTTTTATTGCACCATTCAATTTCCTGTTGCCTGATATATGTATCCTCCAAATGTGAAGTTATAAAAAATACATGCAGATATTTTTATACCTATATAAACATGTAGATATAAAAGAATATACCTTATTACATGTAATTTTATCGAAACTATTTATATTTTTCTGTGTACCAGCTTATCTATGAAATGTATAGTTCGAATTATACGAAAAGAATGCCAAGATGTACGCCTAATATGGTAATTATGGTATAAAAAGAGACATTTTTGAGCATGTAAGTTGATGATGTAAATTTTTTTATATTTTTAAAATGTTATAATGTATTTGTGATTTGTCTTTACTATCTTGTGATTTTGTTTAAATTTTTTGATTATTTATGGCAATATCATTCTTACCATTCTTTGGCAAATTTATTGTCTGCAATATACTCTTTTTAAATGCTGCCTCTAAAAACCGAAATCTTTTCAATCAATTTTTACTTACTAATTATATTTTTTGGAAGGAATATTTTAATATACAATGGAAAACGAAAGGGAATCTAGAAACATGTTTTCTTCTTTTTTTAGTAAAAGGAAGACAAATAAAGCTTCTCGTATCTCCAGAGCTATAGAAATTTATGGCATAATGCATGTACCGATGAAAAGGGTCGCATTTCATTTCTGCAGGGATAATAACACACCGTGTGTGAGTCGAATATTTCATCAGATCTTCCATCGTACCACCCATTAACAACTACTGACTTTGCACTGAAAAAGGAACAAGATCCCTTTCCAGCAAACGATATATGTATACATCCAACTATCGTGACCGCTCCTTAGCAAGTGTACGTCGGGGCCAAAGCTTACAACCGCTTATTATCAGTGTTCGGCAAACGATTACGATTTCACCAGACAGAGCGCACTTCATCTAAGTCAAAGCATACAAGCAGATTGCAATGGCTGGAGTTCTCGAGACCACCTTCAAAGGTTGGTGTCGCGCTGTCATAAATAACGCAGTTTTCATTTGCCTTTGTAACAATCCTTTTTTTTCCATAACGATCACCGATTCATGCATATACATACAAGGTTGGGGTGAGGACCTCCCATGTGTTATTCCTCTCCAGCAAAATGCGGAAAGGTGGTTGCATGTTTTATTCTGGCTTTTCTCCCCATTTATCTTGCGCGTAATCCGGCGTGCCATATCTCGATGGCCGAGTTGAAATTAGAAGTACAAACGATGATGGATACGGTTACGGTTCTCCACCAATCACAGTTAAGCGAACCGACCGAGAGTAGATGGTGCCGCACACTTTTCAATAGTCTGTCTGGGACAATAATAACAATAATAATAGGGGGTGGATCATGTATCACAGGGGTAGATAGCATGTACCAATCAATTACGAATAAATGGCCTCTCCTACGCCTTTTGTTTTATTTTATATTTCAAAGGGTGAAGAGTACAGTGGTTTAAGTCACCCTTTCCTCATTTTGAGAAAATGAAGAAACCTTTAAAAAATGTACATGATGAAGAGTGGGGGGGGGAGAAGAATATCAAATGCTTTAAAACATTAAATGATAAGTTTAAATTTAATTTTCTTCACAATTACAGTTCTTCAATCCTTCAGTCAGATATTGTTTGGTGTGAATTAACCTGAGCTCTTATAACAGAGCTCTAGGATTTAGATCTTTTTCATTTAACATCTTTCTATTTTTCTTTCAATTGGTATAATGGAATGACATTTTCATAAAAATGAAGTAATTTCATTGACCGGGAGATACTAAAGCTGTAGCAAAAATGATAATTATTATGAATTTCCCTTTTTAAACTTTAGATTATTTGTAAAAATATATCTTCCTGGTTTATTAACCTGGCTAAAAATTTATTACTAAAAAGTCTATATAGTCATTCCTAAAAAGTCTCTCATCAATAATATGCTTACTCATTCATTTTTATTTTGATAAGAAATCCTAGAATTCTAGATTTCTTCCTCCCCTTGGTAGTGCTTCTTATACAGAATAAAAATTTAATTGTTAATTACCATTTACTTACCAATTATTCTTAAAATATCAAATATTGCATTGTCATTGAAAGCATATTTCAAAATTTTAGAATTCAGAAATGAAAAATTTCACAATTCTAGTGCATAATAGAACGATTAAAAATCCATTGCAAACCTCATCTTTTGAAACAATAAATTTGGACCCTCGAAACAGTTAGATAAAACTTCAAAAATGTCCCAAAAATTAAATTGTTCACTACTAGTTTTGATGTACTAAGAGTTGAAGATTGACTTAGATCATTATAGTATTAACTTCACAATACCTTTAGCTTCTTTTTCGGTGTCTCCACCCTTTCGCATTCGAATTGATATCCTCGAATCATGAAAGTGCTTTTCCCATAGAGAAGGATTATTTTCGAACATCCAATTACCACAGTGCAGGAAGGTCAGAAAATAGAACGATTATTTTAGTGCTCCCCTATTCAGTGTCAGTCCAGTAAATTTCGTGCTGATGACGATAATGGGTCGTACATTTCGATATTCTCATTAATCGAGGCCAGCATTATTGGGTCTTTCTCGATAGTTGGATCGCGTTTAATTGCCTTCAATCAGGATCATGTGAATGTCGATTGGTTGGCAGGAAATATTGGATTTGTGGATGAAAATCGTGCTTAGTTTTTGATGTAATTTAAACTATTATTACGTATATCGGTAAATATTTGAATAGGGGGTTGATAGAGCACTGCAAACTAAATAACGAAATAATAACATGTAAATTTCTTTTAAAAATTCACTATCTTAAAAGGAAAGCTTAAAAGATCAGGCTTAGAAATTTATTTATTTATTCCAAAAAGAGAAATAATTAATATTTACAAAATTAAGCACAATTTAAAAAAATAATTGTATAGACATCGATTCATGCAGACTAAAAATTTTAAAAAAATGTAGAAAATTGTTGCTATTCAATAACAAAATATGGATCGTTATTTCTTCCCGCAAAAGACATATAATAACATGTTTAAGGATTTATCTTCCCTATGGACAAAATTTTTTATAATTTTGATTTATATATGATTCAATTTCATACGGAATATCTAATGGTACTATTGTATCAATGATAAGGGATAACATTGCTTTCAGCATGCCTTTGAATGTCTTGAGGTAGGAATGATACGAAATTTTAGTTAAATTTCCATTATTTCTTAACACCTTAAAATTCTTTATGTAAAAGGAATTTTATTCCGGAAATACGACAAGATATCTAAAGTTGCTTTGCTTATTCAAAAGAATCAGTAACATAATTCTTAATTATTTTCTATCATAAGTATGTCTAGTTTAAGGAAGCTACTAATTTCTTAAAGATTGTATTTACATATTTTGATATAAATACAATATTTATTTTGCATTTATTTATTTTGATACAAAAAAAATCTTGCCGTAAGTCATAATACAGTCTTACTCTACAATTCTTACAAAATTGAAATACATAAAGAATTTATCCTCTGCCTACCTAAAATAGTATAGAATTTTTGATGCCTTGAATTTACTCATATTCAACAGATAATCGACACTTCCCGATATTCAGTAAGCACACAGATGGCTTATCTAGATCCTTCATAGAGTTGTAAAAAGAAAAAAAATTGATTCAGGCTATGTAAAAGCTCTGCTAGCTATTTATTAAACGCCTTCTGAGAGAATTAAATTTTGATATTATCTTGCAATATCTTTCGTCTAAATATGACTCAATGAAAGACTGAATAAGTACATTTATCATTAAATTACACCTAAAAAATTTCAAATAACTTATAAATAAATTTTATTGGGCTATCCAACATGCACTGTGTAGAAGGGCGCTGAAGTCCTTCAACACAATATTCGATGTATAGGTAAAAAGTTGGATACTAGAGTTTTTTTTTTTTTTTTTTTTTTTTTTTTGAAAAAGTAGGAATCTTTTATTTTTATTGAAATTATTTTTATGGCCAATATTATATGATAATTTAACAAGAAAATATTGCTAACATTAGCATGATATTCAAAAATAACATTAAAATTGGTGGAAACAGTTTCTATCATTTGGAATTTAAAAAAAGACTGTAATATAATGAAGAAAATAAAGAAGAATTGATAATGAATACTATTGTCATTAGCTTTTACGATATTTAGAATACTTTGTTTGATAAAGAATCATCCAAAAATTACATTTCTGCTTGATAAAAATTGTTTCATAAGTTTTCCAAAGCTGCTACGATGCCCGCTGAAAATTATTTCCTATTAGCGTATGCATCAATTAGCGATAATTGCTCGGATGTTTTTCATTATATTAAGATCGAAATTTTTAATTGGTCATGCTAACAACAGTACATTATTTGCAAAGAACCAATTTTTAGCTCCATTGGTGATGCGAATAAAGATTGCGTCTTGCTGAAACAATCACTCTTCGCTGCCTAATTTGGAGCTATAAGGAAGAATATCAGAATTTGATATTTGAATATAAATCTGTATGCTTACTTGCATATAAAATCTGCATGTTTCTTCCATTGAGAAAGATCAAACTTTTTTTCCATATGTTCTTTCTCCATATATAAGCATTAATCAGTTCATTTAACCTCTTCTCCAATTTGTTGAGTTGAATAAAATTCTGATTTTTCAGGCAGTGCCAGTAGCATCGATAATTGCCTGTGCCTTCTAAGTTGGGTTTTTTCTCATCTTCAAATATCACGTAAGTCCATTCTGTACTTCATGACGCGAGTTCCCTGTCCGAGACAAATGGTTATCAATTTACTTTTGATGATTCGCTTTTTGAAAATAAATCTTTAATAAAAATTTTCTTTATGTAAATGTAAACTGCTTGCTGATGGACACATGAGTAAATCTAAGCTGATATCAAGCCTTGGAAACACTTCTAGTAAGTTGGGGGGGAGGCAAGTTTTCTTCCATCGCGCAGAGTTAATTTTTAGGCTTACTCCTCTTCTTTCTCTTGTTTCTAATGGTGCTTGCCACGGGCCATCCCGATGATGCATCAGTGGAATTAAGCCGAAAGGAGCGTTTATTGTTTGTAAGTAGCACCAACTAGGGCCAATAATACGATTTTAGCTGCACACTCATCCCACTCGCTTGCACACTCCTTTTTTGCTGGTGGACACATTTACTCCCCTTACAGATAGAGCTCAGAAGAACAACCATGCCCGAACAGGGGCTCGAACCCGGGATGCTCAGATCACCTTCGTGCCAGGACGCCGGCCTCTTTTCTATTTCTATTTATATATGGTTTTCTAACAACAACAACTGAAGTTTGTATTGGGACTGTCATGGAGTTTAAGAGCATTCTCTGTAATGCCTTTACCGATACGTTTAAATGCAAAATTTGGTCTTTTGGAGCCTCATTTTAGGCAATCCTATATACTTTGTAAAAAAAATAAATAATAATAACGCATTTTTTTTGACAAAATTAGTGAAAGAAGTGCTATAATTATTTGATGGACAATGGACCAGTAGATGTCCTTCTACTTTTTTATATATCGGAAATAATATTTATTATTTTTTTTATATATATAAATGTTTCACTGTTGTGAAGTTTTGATACATTAGTCACACGGCATGACTCCAGAAAGAAACAATTTAACAATTTTCTAACTTACTTTTTCCGCATATCAACGTCTATTCGAGCATGAGAATATTATTCATCGTTAAATATAAAACAATTTTATTGCACTTTTAAATCCCTGACAGAGAATCAAAAGAGAATAAAAAAAGGAATTTTTTCGTTCAAACTCCAAGGTCAAAGTATGTATCCACATTACCACTGGTTACCAACCAAAAGATTTTAACTACTGGGAAGATGTATGATGACCTGAGAAAGATGTGTGGACCTTAACCTTTGGAAGTTCCAGTGCTGTCGCAAGTCGGACCGGGATCGCTTCGTCTTGGTATCGAAACCACCTTCCACAGAAGCACCGCCTGGAATGATGGATAGTTGGTGCACTCGTCAACAGCTGTTGCCGACCCACCGTGGTCGACCCTCGACTGCCCTCGGACGTCAAGCTGCAGTCGGATGACGAACGATTGCCGAGTTCACTCCGGACGTCTTGTCAGAAACTGCAGAGGCTGGAAGTTGACAGCGGCATCTTGTACCTGTGCTTTGTTCCAATTAGGGGATTTTTGCAATGTCGTAATGATAAAAACTGTGGTTAAAGATTTTGGAACGCTTTGTCAAAGATAAAAGAGGAATTTCCCCTCCAACTGAACGAGTGGAAGACGCTTGATTGATATAGAATCGTTTTTAAATAAATGAGATATCTACCTTCATTTGAAGCTGGGAGAAGTTTCTAATTACATTTTGAATTAAAAACATAGAAGTAGTTCAATATCAGATAGAATCAGTTCAATATAGAATAGTCACTATAAATTAAGTCTTTTAATCATTAAAAATTATTAATGAGTCATTTAAATATGCCTATTAAAATGATTTCACCCTAATCAGGAAATAAAACTCTTGACATATTTTTTTTTAAAATCTTTAATCATTTAAATAAAAAAGAAAAGAGGATTTATTTTGTAACAAAGGAATATATGTAAATCTTCGGCAAAAACAACTTATTATTTTTTTATTTTCTCCTATACGAAATACAGTAATTGCTGAACATTTCGAATTTGAGATATTGACGAATCTCAGAGTTTTAGATCCATTATTATTACCCTGGAGCACTTTTATAAGATATGTGTGTCGATCTGGGAACAGAGTGAATAAAAAGCCACTTGTGCTAAAAGGATGAATATTGATATGTGATTTTTATATCAAATTTGAACCAGCGTCCTAGCACAGAGGTAGCCGGTCTTCCTCTTGATCTAGGCTTCCCGGGTTCGAGTTCCTATTAGGGCATGATTGTTCTTCTGTGTTCTATCTGTAAGATGAGTGAATGAGCCCTCCTGTAAAAAGGGGCCGTGCAAGCGAATGTGATTGATGAGTGTGTCGCTAAAGTCGTACTCTTGTCTCTATTTGGCGCTACTTCAAAACACGAGACGCTTATTTCGGCTTAAATCCGCTGATGCATCAGCAGGCTTGTCCATAGTGCCATTGAAGATTTCTATCAAATTTTGAACGAAATGCGTTAAGAAAAATTCTCTCTACCCGTTTGTGTGAGCAACAATGTAAGATGCTGCACAACATACAAAATATAAATAGCTAGGTATATAAAATTTGGTTTATAGGTTTAGCATCTATAATATAGATTTCTATGAAATTAGCACTAAATCCATCAAGGTGTTCACCGCGATATATCGATCTGTGCTTTTTTATACATTTAAAATGGATAACTCAAAAATATAATGACTTAAATAAATGAAACGTGGTGTTTGATCTTGTGACTACAAACTTAGTTCTATTTTAAATTTGAATGCAATTGGCAGAAAAGAAGGCGTTCTAAACACAATTTAGATTTTCAACAACTTGCGTATGAACCACGTGTCAGGGGTTAATCAGCAAAAAAAAATCGCTAAAGATTTAACTCTAAATTCTGTAACAATCTAGATATAAGCTAAACATTGATCTTTAGTAATTATTTTTTCCAGTTGCTTGCAGTCTGTAAATAAGTATAGATTTTTCTTCCCATATTACATGTACAAGGTTAAAAATCAGAATACTTGCGGCATTCATAATCTTGCACCAATGTCCCACCGCAGCTTTATTAATTCTCGTTGATTTTCACTAGCGAATCCATTTTGCTTTTCAAAAATTTGATCAAGGCTTTTTAAATAAAAAATAACAATAGATTATATATAAAATGATGAATTAAAAAAATTGAATAAAAATTATTACTAAAATTTTTTATCGAATGATATTTATTTTTCGTAGATTACTATTAAAGAATAAGAAGAAAAATGGTATTAAGGTGTTATATTTTAATGCAATCCAAAATGAAATGAAACTTTACTCATTTTGAAAGTTACTGTAAATAATTTTAAAAAGACGTACTTTGTAATGATAATTGAAACCAATTATTAAAATGTGAACTTGGAAGCCAATGATCAGATTATTTATTTTGAAATATATTTGCAAATAGATACTCAACATCGAACTGAAGACTGTTTAGGCATTGTCACTGTACTTTAAATTTCAAATGTCTTGAATTTTTTTAGTTTTGAGGTGTCTGTTTTTAAGTTTTACTCTCCCAGACAGTGTTTCTTTTTTTTATTAATGACCATTTCATTCCGAATCAAGCCTTTAAATTGTGAATTTCTACGCCAAAAGCTCACGCATACAAAGTCATGGAATTTTAACATCATCCACGTTTATAAGCGTAAATTCCTCAGAAAGGATTTTACTGAATTTTCCCTCAATTATTTCTTTTTTGTTTCAATCATTGGTAATCAAAACAAAATTCATTTCATTCAAACATTCATTTAATCAAAATGTTTTCGAAATAAAATGACAATAGGATTTTTTGTTTGTTTGTAAAGAAGTCCTTAACATTTCAGAGATCTTTTTCTTTGGTCAATAAATTTTATTTTTGAAAAATATAAATGCTAGTCGTAATTTCCGCTTATTAAAAGAAACTAGAGTAGTATCTATAATATGCTTTATGATGTTCATTGTACTATGAAATATATTAAAATCAACGATATTTAATTAGGAATTGAAAACGGAAAATAACACAAAGCTCGTCGTTTTTTTGATATTCCACAAAATCTCAACCCCTAGGCAACCAATCCGGTGTCTTCCTTTCCCTATCTTGTCAACCAACGATCTGACATACGACCACGAATTCGCATTCGGACGAACTGCCGACAGCCATTGGATGATAGCTCGCAGATGAACTCGGCGGAAAGGTAACAGGCGAGGAGCATAACTCAGTTCTTCATTGCTTCCTTGAGTGCTTTATTATTTCATTATCGCTCGCCCTGCAACAGCGAGGGTCGAGAGACACAAGATATCGGGCAGGGGGGGGATGGCTCAGATGATAGTTTATGATTTCAGCAACATTGATGATGGAATAAACGATAATCTGGCTTGTTAAAAAGAGATTTCGTGTCACGAACCGACTGCCGTAAAGTTTTCGTAATACTTTGAATTTCGAATATTTAAAGGAGATATTCAGAAAATTTTATTAAAACGGTCTTTTGTTAACAACAAAAAAAAAGACTCTAAATTAAATATTTCCTAATGGAAAGAAAGACGTCATTGCTTTTTTAAAAATTGCTTGTTGCTCAAAGTTTAGCGTATAGCACGCTTAGTAGATATTTGAAATGAATGTGGCCCATCTACAGAATAATATATAATAATAATCAGTAATTCCATCATTTGATTGTTTTTGATTTTTTTCTCTTAATAAAGCTTTTAAAATAATAAATACTAAAAAGATAAAATCATGAAAAACGTTTTATATTCTTAATTTCCCCCAAAACTTCATACTAATGCCTAGTCTTTCACCTTCCACATCAATTACGAAAAAAAAAACATTAGGAAGGAGTTAACAGTAGCCCTCTAGTAGTAGTGTTTTTGTATAGTAAAACTGTGATGATTTATATCTAAGGATCACATAAAAGAACAATTACTTACAAGCAAAATTTGGTGTTAACCTTTTCATCTCGGAAACGGTATGAAAAAATAGTCAATTACAAAACTGTGCAGCATCATTAATTTTTAAGGATGGAAACCCAAGAAAGGATTCTTAAGTTCAACTGTTTCTCTTTCAAACAGCATGAGAGTTATTTTGGAATGAGCTGCTTAGATCTGAACCATTTTTAGATGTACGAGGACGACGCCTGGAATACTCTTTCTCCCTTTCCATGAAGACACAGTACTAAATGCAGTATTATTGTGATTAATACTGGAGTTAATTTTTCACGCCCCCTCCACACCAATTTCCTAAACATGATTAGTCATTATTATATTGAATGGATCGTCAGTTCCATATTCTATCGATTTCGAACATACCTTTTATATCGCATCAGGGACCATAGTGGAATATTTGGTTTTGTGAAAATGGTACAGAAAATTTTAACAGAAAACTAATGTCTCTTTAAGGTTAGGGGATAAAAGTCTGGTTAGCTTTATTAGAGTTAAACAACTCTTAGAAAATATTCTGCTATTGCCAGAAATGAGTAGTAATCTAAATCACTGATTTTTCATATACAATACAAAAATTTATAAATAAAGATAAACATTAAAGAAATGATCAAAACTCAAGTCGATAAATTTGAACAAAAATGATATTGTTTAAAAATTTGAAATAACATTATGAAAAGAGTATAAGAAAAAAATGCCTTTTTTTTATTCATTCATCTAATCTTCTACTCTGAATGACCTTTATTATTTCTTAAAGTTTAATTTGGTTGAAATTGATATTAGATAGACATTACTTATATTGCAGCTATTCAAATTTGAAGCGAAAGTAACACAATTCGAATGCATTTAAGAATATGAATCATAACAAAAGTGATTCATAAAAAATATCCCAAAGAAATATGTTCTTCTATTTTGTATTGGAAGAATTCTTAGAAATATTGTATCAGCATTAAAAAATAAATACTTTAAAATGTAAAACAATCAGTTTATTAACTTAGCTTCATAGTAAAGAAATATCACAAACAATTGTAACAGTCACAACTGTAGAAATAATAAATCCGCTAGATGCTAATACCAATATATCCGTTTAAGTTGCAAATGAGACAATGGAAGAATTTTTTTTTGAAATATTTATCGTTTTTTCTTAATACCGAAATGTGTTTTCACCGAATTCCTTATATATGTATTTAATGCAAAGTAAAGGAAATAAATGTAATTGATAGCAACTTTTAAAGCTCACTTTTACAAGTCAATTATATAAAAAAATCTATTTTATTTCCATGATCATCTTTTTAAATTTTGAAATTTGTTTCCACACTCTTATCCATGTAATTCTACTAACAATTCAATTGTTAAACAATTATTTATTTATCAATCAGCTTCTGGAAGAATGAAAATAATGTTTTGTCATCAAGAATACACCAGTATACAAAATTTTGTATCCTTACCACATCAGGAAAGAAAAAATTGGTTATCAAATTCAATCTTAAAGTTAATAAAGTTAACTTAAAGGATTATATGTGTAAGAACAAAAGTGCAGATTTGAATAATTGCAATAAGAAATTTCTCTTAAGTACAGATAATGAATAAAATAAAATATAGCCTTTGATTTTATTAAAGCCAAAATAAAAGAGATCTTAAAAATAATTAATTGTTATTTTCAGGTTTTATTTTTCGTACCTAACTTTGTTTAATAAAGAAACAATCAAGAATTTTTGAATACAAAATTTACATAATAAACTAAAGTTTAAAAAAACCCAACAAACTTGGTTAATATATTTAGAGACCTAAGTTAATATTTAGTTTTTCTTTTTATTAGTATAACTTTCCGGTGTTGAATAACAGCTCATTTCTAATAAAGCGTAGTGTTGGGTAAATTTGAAAATTAAACACATAGCATGCTGTATTTAAGTTATGAAGCAGTATTCTTATCTATTTACATTGTATCCAAGTCAAATAATTAATTAATGTCCTTAATTTATTGATTTATCAGTCATTGAAGCAGTTAAGTATAAAAAAATAAATCCAAACTATTTTCAGTTTTAAAAAATTCGCCCTTTAGTTTATTATCAGCTATTTTAAATTCGATATTTCGTAACACACATTTTTTATGAATATTTTTTAAGCTACCTCTTCAACTTCGAAACAATAATTTTCTTTAGGAATTGTAATTTTATTTTGTTTACATAATTTCAAGAGAGAGAGAGAGAGAGAATTAAATTAAGATACATTTAGTTCGTTCCAGCATATTTTCATACAAAATTTAAAACAAAGATCATCGCAAGAGTTGATTGCTACAATTTAAAATTTAACCATTTTGCATCCTTCCCAATCATAGTTGATTTGCATCGAATAGATCGATTCTCTTTTCAAATCTTGGCTAACATCAGTGTTTATTGTAGACCAATTGGACAGCAAAAAAGAAATAAAAAAAAGTGAAAGGGATTAGAACCAGGGCTCGCGACGCGTGTTTCAACTATGTCTTCCCCGATAATTACCCCTAATCTGCCCCCCACCCCCTTTATAATAGGAAAAGCATCGCTACATTTCTTGCCGTTTGATAATAAGCAGATACCAGGGCTTCAAATACGATTAAGTTGTCGAGGTACCCACAGAACCTTATCAGATGCAGGAACGATTGTAATTTGCGAAATGCAGAAATGATTGATGCAACCCTAATGAGGAGGTTCATCATTGTATTCGTCTCTGCTGCCTCAGTTGTTGGGGGGTGGGGAGGGTAATGGAATAGTGGCGCCCCTTTCCCTTTTTAGTCCATTAGAAAGGGCCGGATCTGATCTTGCGACTGGTTAAAACGTAGGAGGGTAAAGGTGTATTGTTGATATATGGAATTTCCCCATATTATTAGTGTGATTCTTTTTTATGTGGTTCTCGGTGTGTGAGCTTAGTGGTTGGCTTTGGGTGGTATGATTTTTTTATGAGTGGGTTTTTGACTATGTGATATATGGAGTGTTAGAAATTAACCCTTTCGGAAAGAGGATGTTGATTTAGGAATTAAAGATCATCAGTGGTTCGGGGGTTTTAAGGTTGGATTTCGAAGAATTGGAGCCGCAGTCCAGAAATTTCCTTTTTACGTATTCAGGCTTGAACGTTTTGTATTTTCTAAACTTTCTGTCCAATTTAAATCTAAAATATTTTGTCCAGACTTAAGAAGAGGTGGCGAATATAACAGTTAAGAACAACATAATGTGAATCAATGACACAAAAAATCTCTTTAGTTAAGGAGCATGGTATTTTCTTTTAAATTTTGAAATCTATTCAAGATGATATACCAATATATGTTCGGAATTTTAAAAAATTGTGAGTAATTTTTTCCAAGGTAAAACCTAATTTTGTACAAATGTCCTCCGTTAATCGCTTCAGCACTAATATAACACAATCCTTTTATCTTTTAAAACCGCCGTTAGCCGATATTCTCCATGCGTTTCTGATAATTGTTATATTAGTATTTTAAATTTTGTTCACAAATGCTGAAGTGTAAGAAAGATTTAAAGAATATTTTGAGAGACAAGTAATTAATAGTTGATTTTTTGATGATAATAAATTTGAAAATAAACTAAATCAGTAGTTCCTTGATATACAATCAGTTTCCTGATATACATTGTTAGTCGACATTGCTTCCTAAGTTTTCTCTTAGAATTATCCTGATGAATTCTAGCAACATTTTTTGCATGCATTCTTATTCGTTCAAGAATAAAAAACATTTAATTTACACTGAGAGATTTTATTTTAGGAGCTTTCATCTAAGTGTTAGATTTACATCACTATTTGGCCATCATTCATTAAATCCTTACTTTAAAATAAACAACAAAAGGATTAAACAATAGATATGTATTAAGATAAATTATAAAGCAGATTTTGATAGTGTTGCTCAAATCCTTAGCTTTGCTTACAGAATATTATTATGAATCTCCTGGTTTCGTCTGCATTAAATTTTTTAAAGAAATTATTATCGGTTGAAAAAATTGTACAAAAATAAAGCAGAAATCGTTAAAAAACTGCAACATTTTTAATTTTCAGATGGAGTAAAAATATACTGCCGAGATTGTCTGCAATAAATTTTATTAGGATTTAATAACAATTTTAGAAAAAGCAAAATAGATGAAATTATTATCGTTAAAAACAGTTATACTTTAAATTTCTATTTAATAAATCAAAATAAAAAAATTCGTAGAAAAAAAACGGTTAAAATATTAATTAATTTTTTATATTCAGATATCAGTTATTCTCAATGGCAACAGTTCTTAAGGCCTTCATCTTTCTTATTTCCGTTTGACCGAATTAATTGATGGAACTTTTAGGGATTGATTAATTGAAGCAAATGGAAATCAATACGAATATATGTATTAAAATAAAGCAGAAATTTAAAAAAAAATAGTTTTGAGTAGTTCAAGGTAAATACAGTAATTTCAAGGGTCCAAATTTTTTAAAATTAATAAAAATTAAAGGCAATATTATGAAAGAATGAAACTTATATTATTGAAATAGTGTCATTTTCAATTTTAAGATAGTATTAAAATATTTCTAGTTAAAATATTTCTAGTTCCAAAATTACTGAAGAAAACTTTAATTTATTTTTATTTTTATTTTGATAAGATGTTTTTAATCGAAATTGATCTTCAAAATTTTAATAACATCAAAACAATTACCGAAGACGGCGAGTACTAATAAGAATAATTTTGTCCGGGCAGTCAGTTTTGATGAACTACATCTCGTCACCAAACGAAACCATATTATTTTAAATTACATTTCAGCAATACATAATACAGCCTTTTGACTTCCTGGAGACAAAAATGAATGGTGACAAAAACTGACGATTTTTTCTATAGTTCGGAAACTTCGCGACATATACAAAAACGCTTTAATAATCCATTTCTGTTATCTGATTGGATCCTCAAATGAGTGATTTTTCAATATCTTCATTAATCATTCACTTCAAGTTTTTAACGATTTCGATTTATAATCGATACTGTTCGACTTAAATTTATTTCGTCGCACTATTCAACTCTAACAAATTAACGTTGCCTCAGTAGCCAGTACCCTTAATGCTCCCTTCAGGAAATATCCTTCCGAAAGCGAGAGGTGTTGCCAAATGGCAACGAATAAAGTCGGCTGGATTTTGCGCCCACTTGAGAATTTGATATACATAAATAAATTTTTTTCTCTGAAGTATTTTTACCAGTCTTTTTTCTTTTCTTCTTCTTATTTTTTTTAATTTCATGATACATTACTTTTTTAAATATTAATTACCTCACTTATATATTAAATAATTCTTTACGTTTTTTTTTTTTAAATTTTAAAAAGGTTTTTTAATTTATTTTAACCATTTATAATTAAAATTTTTAACCATTTATATTTAAAGTTTCAAATCAAAATGTCTCATTTATTAGCTATTGTTTTTACCCTATTTCATTCGCCTCTTTTAATTATTTTTTAATTTACTTTTATTTGCATTTATAAGTATATATTTTTTACTATTTTTTCCTTATTTTTTATTTGTAAAGTAATTACTCAGTGCATTCATTAAATTTCTTTATATATTTATTCTCGTAAGCCTCATGTTGTCCGTAGGCAGAGCACCAAGAGCAGTTCTTATTCCTGAAAATCTTTTTTAAAAAACAAACAAAAAAAAACATGCAGGCTAAAAACTTTTTCCATACGTCCTAAAGACGGAAGCCCTAAAGAATGTTAAAAAGATCATTTTGACTAATTTTGGATTAGTTAAAATTTCAAGATCCTTTAAAATTTATAGATAAAATACGCGATTTTTTTTATAATTTTGTTTTCCCAAAAAGAAAAATTGTTATGAAAATTTATTTAAAGCTCTCAGTTATGATAAGCAAAAAAAATGAATTTAAAATATTAATTAATGCAACACTCTATGTATTCAGTGTTGTATTACAGAGCCATTTGTTATAATCTGTGCGCAATTTGCTGTTTGTCGAACTTTGAAGGAATAAATCGGATTATTTTTTGATAATATCCATTTTTTATTTTTAAAAATTCTGATAAAATTAGCGACTTTTTTACATTTTAACAGTATGTTGAGACGTTAAAATATCTTAGTCAAAACTACCAAGTACATTTATTGTTACGTAATAATTGAAAATATTGATTAGGATTAATAAAAATCATTGTTTCCCTAATTTTCATATAGCGCTTTTGATTAGAACATTTCTATTGCTCTTATCAAAAATTCTTCTGTTGCTACAAAAAAAAAAAAGAGCAATTGATGATTGATTAGCGCAAATTTTTTTTGTAATTTAATATTTTATAAAATAACTAAGAATATTTTATTTATTATTTTCAAAATGTTTTTTAATACCTTCATAATAATGAGTAATTGAATTTTAGAACAAAAGCTAAATATCGATCTTTCATTGATATTTACAACTATTATTTTTAGAAATATATTTTATAACTTTCAAAACTTTGGTTTTAAAAATAAATTAGAAGGGAAAAAAACCATTAGTTTCAAAACATTAATAAATGGGGAAAAATACATAGGTTATAAAAAGTTTTTACATAATTTATTTTTTCCTTTAGATGTTGCAATTGTTATACAGCCATCTTTCTGTTCATGGGATTTAATTCTACGCTTTTAAAACTTTGACTTTCAAATAAAATAATTTTAGTAACGTGAGGTAATTATAAATAAAAGTTTTTTTAATACTTTATTAACAGCTGTTTAATATATTATGATTAAAAAATTATTTAATATTGAATAAATAAAGTTAAATTTCTGTCGGTTTTTAACACATTGAATTCACAATCAATAATACTCAAAATAACTAAAAGATATCGTAAATCTAGCATAAAATAATGATAGAAACTTTTTTTAAACATAAAATGGAAGAGGAGAGTCACAAATACAAATTTTCTTCTTATTTTTAAACTTCGCTGCATTCAAATTTTGAGTGTGACGTCGAAGATGGTGCTAAGTAGGAGCGAATTTGATTTGGCTTTCCACTTAATAAGAGACAAAGCGGAAAAGAATGACGGACATTCAGTGAGCGCGTTGTTTCGACGAGTGAGATGTCTCAATGAAGTCATTTAACCGAATCAGAAGATCGGAGAGTTGTTGCCCGGTTATAGGTGAGCCCAATACTTGCTGAAATGGTAAAAGCTATTGCAGTTTCACAAAACTGGGTTTCAGGGATCTGGAATCGTATTTTGGAGACTGGAAACACAGGCCGAAGATCAGGGCAAGGGCACAGACGTGCAACAGCGCCTAATAAAGATCGTTATTTAACTCTAACGGCTCGGAGACACCGAAATATGAATGCCGCTCTCCTTCAACAACACCTTCGCTCTGCTACTGGCACGACAGTTTCGACACAAACTGTCCGAAACCGCCATCACGCCTTATGCTTTTCGACCAATGGTGTGTGTCGCGTCAACAGTAGGGCACCGTAGCACCCGCTTGGCGTAAGCAAGAGAGCATTAGAACTGAGTAAATGAATAGGGAAATATTATTTTCTCTGACAAGTCCTGTTTTTCTGTTCTATTATCCTGATAATAGGAAAATTTGGCTTTGGAAAAGGGATGGTCTATGCTGGCATCTTAATTGATGGGTTAATATCCATGTATCATTCGAAATGGATCTCTAATTGACTGGAGATATAGCGAAAAAACCCTGAGAAATGTTGTAGTCCCTTAAGCTGCAGCAACTGGAGATGACTTTACGTTAATGGACTACAACTGCAGGCCACGTCGTGCTAACGATGAATTATTTCCCTTTGGAAGAGGGATTCATAGAAATGGATTGACCAGCGATTTTCCGGACGTGAACCCAATCGAGAATGTTTGGGACATTCTCGAACCCACAAGCTCACCAAGAACTGTAAAGAGTTCTTCTTGAGGAGTGGATCGAAATACTCCATACTCATTGACTCGATGCTTCAAAGATATTTAACGTTGCTGGCCATACAGTGAAATCGTACCCCATACTAAAAACGATTTTCTTTTAAGGAAACACCTTTTTGTACTTGTTTTTCTCTTATGTGTTAATTATGCTTTTCTTTTTTAAACTTTTTGTATCAAAATTCTCAATGAAAAGCATTTCAAATAAATGCCACTTTTATCTCATAAAGCTTACTACGTTTGTCGATTATGCATCAATTATTCAAACAAATATTCAGGCGCAAGATCACCCCACAACCTCAATAACTTTTACTTGTTTTGAGCACTGTATTTCATAGTTGAAAAAAGAAAATAGAAATTTGCAATCGATATTCCACTCATTTTAACACATTGACAGCCGGCGATCCACGAGACATTCGACGGCTGAGCGACGGCACCGTAGCGGAAACTGCATGAACTCGGAAACCCGCGTTTTCGCGGGGCCGGCTGTCAATGTGTTAATTTGTGAAAAAGGCAAAATTGAAGTTTTATACACTCGTTTATTCTGAACAGCAATGCATGTTTTAACATTTTCAGAACTTAATTATTAATTAATAGATCTAATAAACTTACACACTAATAATATTACAAAATTAAAAAGTTAATTAATTGAATTATTAAGGGCTAATAAATTCAATTGTTTCAATGCTAGTAATGTGACCTTGCAATGAATTCAAGGAACAACTGCATCAATATTATGAAAGAAACAAAAGTTATAATGAAAAAAAAATCTTTTTTCAGCACTAATAAAAGTATGTTTTTAAACACCGCTTTTAATGATTTTTTATTAGAGGATTTACAATTACTTGTGTGATTGTAATCCTTTACTCTAATAATCATCGAATCTTTCAAATTTTTTAACCTATGCAATATTTTGTTTCTACTAATTTCACTTAACTAGTTTATTACTAGTAACTAGAAATGGTTACTAGTAACTTTTATTATATAAGGAGACAAGCAATTGATTGCACTTTTTGAATAATAAAAAATATTTTGTTTATGGAATACAACTATTTTTAAATGCTACAAACTTCTGTGGACGAAAGATTTTATCCTGAAATGCTTTTTAATCTGAACATTTTAGTTTGTCTTTTCCACTTTGTTCTTTTTTTTTACTGGCAATTCCTTTAACGGCGGTATCACATCAGTCTCTATTCACAGCTTGCTAATCGAGGCATGCTTTCCCACCTAGGCTCTAAAGAACGGCAATTAACGCTCGACAATTTGACCTTGGATGCTAATATTACCGAGAAATACGACGCTATTATAAACAGAAAAGATCATTAGTCATTTATTAATAGACCTCTTCTAAAATAGGACATAGAGGAGGAATCTGAGTCGAATTTTTTAAAAAAGATTTTGTTTTCCTTGCAAATAGTATTCGTTCAGACAGAGGACACCTTGAAACTATCAGTCAATGAACTTTCTTACTCACAATTCTTCAATAAAAATTACCTAATTCTAAGAACTCTCATTCATACATCTCAGAAACTCAGATTTATTACTTTTTTCATTATTTGGCATTTAAGATCTTGCCTTTTTTCAACTATAATTTTTAATAATCGAGCCAAGTCTGACTTTCTTTTTTATCTCGTGAAAATTCAGCAAGAAAAAAATTTATTATATTAACTGTATCCGAACGCGAATTTTTCGACAAATGCATTTCGGTGGCTTTGACTAATAAATATTATCAAATATACATCAGAAGTAAATTAAATTATTATTTAAAAAAACATATTCTGAAGTATCTGAGGATAATATGGCCACTCACAATACAAGTGAAACTGTAATAATGTGCGGGGGGGATTATTATCTCATAAAATACATATTTTTAAAATCCCGCACTTTTTTAAATTAAAAAAAAAGGATTCTACTTTTCTTTCTAATATGAAATTTAGAATTTCACAGGACACCGCGTGAATAAAGTCAAGGGAACCTTTTGCTGCAATTTACTGCTTTTCTCACTGTATTCCTTTCTTCTAAGATTTATTTCAACTAAGCAACTATTAATGTAAATGTAGAATTATGAACCTTTATTATTTTTTTAATCAAATGTCGTTATTTATTTCCATTTGAAATAATCTGAATTTAGAAAAGGTGTTCAAAAATAAATCAAAAAGGAACATTAAATAATTCTCACAGAAAAAAATTTGAAATCAGAATTTTGAATCGGAAAAAAAAAAAAACAGAATGAAAATGAGCGGAATAAGGATTTAAAGAAAAAAATATTGAATACTAGAGGAATAACAAAATTCAGCAACTAAAACCTTGACACCTTCCTTTATATTTAGGTTTATTAAACCGTGCGATGTCTGCAAGAATTATAAAAGGTTCGAGAAAATGTTTCACATTTATAGAGAAGTTACAGAAATGGTTTTGAAGTATATTTCTTTAACTCATTCCAGAGAGCATCTTGCATAGCATTTGGCATATAATTGTTATGAAATATGACTCTTTGGCGAGAATTTAACATTTTTGCTGAATGTTTCAAATGATTCTCAGCTAGCTTTGGGATCAAAATTTGACACAGAACTACAATTGTTATCGTATAATGACACACTAAATCTGTTTGAATTTTTGAATTATAGTATTTATGTGTATCTGAAAGTGTAGACCGACAGATAGCTTGGGATTTGGCTGCTCTACTGATCGGTAATTTTATCCATCTAGCTATTTTTGTTTAATAGCTGTCTTGTTGACTTGTATTCAAATTGCCGGACAGATAAACTTAAACCATGGATAGACCATTAAATAGAACTTGTTCAGCTTGAAAGAAATCTGAAAATTAAGTATAGAGACCTTGTGTCAAATTTTATCCATCTAGATCAAAACGTTTTTTAAGTTATCTTTGTCGAAAGCAATTATTGTGCTAAAAATGTAATTTTCGATCTCAGGAAGGCTTAAAACATGGAGATTCCTCAAAATCTCGAATTTTTGAATATTATGACGATTAAAATACTTTCTCTTTACTTCATATACGAAAAGTTAAAAAAAAAGTCACTTTTTTGGTTAAAAGAAGAAAGTCTCCTCTGAATGGTAAGTGTATGGAAAGCAGAACTTCTACAAGAAAGGATTACTTCAGTTTCGCTGTTGTATCATTTTTTAGGTTCCTAATCAACATGGTCGTGTCTTTTTTCGATAAAAGTTTAGACTAACATTCAAGATGAAAGGTATACCATATTAATAATGTCGGTCGTATTATACCGAGATAATTTATCAAAATACACTACAGTTCAACGATCATCTAGCTTTTGGAATATGGAATTAAATTATAAATTTATTCGAGTCTTTTGTCTTATAAATTTTGAGTTAACCTATTGCATAAACGACTTTGGATTTTTTAGTGGTATATGAACAAAAAAAAATTATTATTAAATATTTGTTTTCTTTTTATCTATTTCATTTTATTTTTTAAAAAAAAATCATTTGTTCGTTTATTGATAATAAGAACATATAAGATTCCAATAAGATTCCTTATTAATTTTTCCTTCATTTTTTTTACTTTGCATCTACACTTACAGGTTGCAGAACACTGCGTTAATAAATTTATAGAGTCATAATATATATATACATTGTTACGAATTATGTACCTATTTGTAAATCAACTTTAATGTCTTTTATTATGACCTTTGGTATCCTGAGCTTTCTTTCGATTTTATGTGCCCTTCGCCAGATTCTTTGTTATTTGCTTAGAGTTTAAAAATTCAAATTACGGTAATTTAATATGCTGTTTCTTAAAACTATATTATCATTTTTGCTTTTATTTTACTTTGCATTTTTCCCTATTAGTTTATACCTATATTTTGGTTGTAAGTCCATGCAAGTATTAAATTAACCTATCGCACAAAATTTATCGTAGATACAAATGCTTTATAGATAATTATAAAGCAAGCAATAATGAAAAAGGAATTAAATTTAAGCTATAAGGTCGTTAACATAAATCGCTGTTTATTTTAATTAAACAATTGAGCTTTTTAACTTAAAAATTAGAAGTTTTACGACTTGAAAAGGATTTTTTTTATTTGACCCCTCTCTTTAGGAAATAAAAGGGCTCTAAATAAGCATTGAAAGGACTTTTAGTGCTTTCTAAATGAGTAAATATCTGTAAACTTCTTAAGCCCAATAACAACCTATTCAACGGAGAAGAAAACTATTCTGAATTTCCAGAAACAACTAGGGAAACTAACTGATTTTTAAAACTGCAGCATCTCAATTTTCAGTTTAACTGCTCAGAAATACTCCATGACTTTAATTAACTTTATCGCAACAAAGTTCATATGCTCCACTCAAAAAAAATTTATGAGGAAATTTCTTTAAAATTATTGCAAACTGTTAATAGCCATTCGAACGACATAGTTCTGCTGGCTATTCACTTAAGACAGATGAAAGCAACAAAGTCTTTCTCTTTCCTAGAAAAACGTAGTTTGTTAGGAAACTTTGAGGCGAAAATTATTTATCTAGCAATGCTGTAAGTGAGAAACTTAGAACTTAAAAATTATATAGATCTTGGATGCTTTCCAATAATCTAGTTAACTCTGTTCGGAGTTTAAAACTTACCTAGAAAGCAAGAAATATTATTTTAATAGCCCTAATATCCCTAAATCCACGAACTAAGCAACTTGTCTCCCGAGTCTTTCCTCACCTCGGATATCAGGGGTGCAGTAAATTACAAGAAGTTGTTAGAGGGGGGGGGGAATTGATAATGTAACTATCCAAAACGCTTCAAACAGCGGAGCAGTTTCCAAGAAGTAAACAAAATTGGCGTAGTTTTCTCTGGTGGAACTTTAATAGTATTCCTTTTAGGAGGTTTATATTTTCTTTCCCCTCTTTTCCGCAGACGATAATTTAATCGTAAAACTCTTGTCCAAGAATGGCATTAAAAGTTGCCTCGTACAACATTTATTGACCTATAATCATTCGGATAACTGGGGAAGACCCTTTGGAAAGAATTTTATGGCTCCTCGCATCCAACGCAACCGGATAAGCAATGTAACACTTCCCCTCTCCAATAAGAACTAAAAAAAAAAGACACCGTGTTTCCCTAGATTTAATATCCCTTCCCCCTAAAAATAATATTCCATCCATGCAGAGATTCTGTTTAAAAATTTTCAAAGCACCCCTCCCGTACCTCTTCCACCACTCTTTCACCGTTTATGTGTTGCCGCCATCCAAAAATTAAAAGATACGCAATATCCGGAATTGGTGGAAGGCAGGCTGTACAAGAACAGCAAGTTGTTGCTGAGGAAAACCGGGACAACCATTTCCGGTATCATCAAACCCCAAGCACGAGAGAGAGAAAGAAAAATGAAAAAAGATGTCCCTCCCCATAAATTTTAACGGGCTTTTCGGTTGAATCTTTTCTCTCCTTTCCCGAAAAGTTTCGAATTAAAAATTTTTCTCCAGTTTTAAACGAAATATCGTTAACTCCACCTCCAGACAATGGGGGAGTATCTTAAGGGATTGTTTGGACGCGCGCTTAATTTATATGGCTGTATTTTTTCTTCTTTTTTTCAGTCTTGCCCAACTAATGCCCGTTTTGATGGATTCTTCCCGAAATTCGAAACGTTGCAGTGGCGGTTTCCTTGAACGGTAATTAGCGCTAATGACCGAGGAGATGCAGGAGAGTGATTTGGAAGGGGGGTGACAGGTAGTTAAGGGAATAAGGGGGAAAGGAAAAATTATTGTCTTTTTTTATTAATTTTTTATCCCGTTTATGCAGATGACAGGAAATTTTTATTTTATATCCTTGGTAAGAAAACGTTGCCAATAATTTGAAATCTATTTGGATACATCTGCCTATTATTGAAATTTACCTAAGTTTGAATAATGAAACTGTTCTTCAAATGCTAAGAGCCATTATTTTATTAATTTTTTTTTTTGCTGAAAAAAATAAAAAGATGTAGAGAGGAGGGATCAGTTTCCCCCAACGATCCGTTGGGTATGTGTGATCGATTCACATTAAATCTGACAATCGGAAGTCAACCGTCAAGCCGTTGGAGTGGCATATAAATTTGGAGAAAGAAGCTGCGATTGCTTGTATCATTAAATTTGAGAAATTCTCCCCAAAATAGAATGCACGTTAATTAAAAACACACACTTTAGTGAGAGAATTATGCCATTAAGAATACACACGCACGCACGCGTGTGCCTGTGTGTAAGATATCAAAGATAGAGATATGCTAATAAAATGTTATTGCCAAAACAATAGCAATTACAGTGCTGCTTTGAAAGAATATCGCAGTATAAAAGATTTGAGAAAAGGACCGATGCCTGTGAATAACTTAAAGAAAGTGCTTAATAAATTTGAATTACAGAGAAAGTGGTGCGCTCCTTGGAACTAGAGGAAGAAGATGTGTGAATCAGGAAGTTTTAGAAGAGATTAGGGAAGCAATTGATTCAGGGTTAGTAGATCAGGGATAATACTCCACCATGCAGAAATTCTGCTAGAATGTAGCTAGAAATGTAGGGCGCATTTCCTATTTTAGCAAAGAAAAATATTATAATTACAGTGCATAAAACATTGACATTAAAAAGTTTATATCTATATTCTTTTTAATTAATTTTTAAAATGATCATGAAGTTTGCTATCACTGCTAATCGAAGTAAAATAGAATTTTATTCAGGGAAAGAACGTCAGACTTTCCTTGGACTTGAAGTTAAATTGATATATTACTAAATAGACCTTGATGGATGAAATTCAAATACAAATCTAATTTTTCAAAACAGCGTGCCATTTAATCCTATGGTTTCGGCATTATAAAGTCCAATTTATTAGTTATCATCCCATGATGAATTGCATTCGAGATTAAGCATGCTTGGAATCATACTTTTTAGCTATTATATTTTCACAAAAGGGGCTTAATGACTTATCTATAGCGGAGAGAAAGTAGATTAATAGTCTTTAAATAAAAGATTAAACCAGGCATCTATGCTCTCTAATCACTGAAAAATTATAACGATTATTATTCCGTTTAATACCTATTCGTTTTTCGCCACTAAATATACATGAGATCTCCACTCCCAGGACAAAATTATTGGAATTAAAATCATCAAGGGTCCGCCACTAAGGATCACGCACAATGGTCGGAATAACTCTGTTTAGCATGAAAAGTGGTCTAATAACAATAATGATATTATGGGAATGATATCACAAAAAGTAAAAGTGCCATTTCAAAAGGACGCTTCACTTTGTAAACAAGATTTAACGATGTTATTAATTGCTGAGCTCCGGGCACACTCCCCTGCAATGTCTGGGCATGGGCACTGCCTGGCCTTATCTGGCACTCCGATCTTATGAATCGATGATTGGAGTAATTCGGCTTCATTACGCTTACGTGGACACATTACACACCGTGTGGGATGATGCGCAGATCAAATAAGGAAAAGCAAACGTAAGCGCATCCGTGTTGTTTCGTTATTCCAACTCCTTATTACCGCAATGATTAAAGAGGGGAGCCTCTAAAATGGCTGGGAGGGAACGCACACAAAATATACATTAAACATCGAAAACCTCTTTTCTGGTTCACGAGTCTTCAAGGAGTCGACCGTGACTGACCAAGGAACGAGAGGGGCCGATAGACCGAAGAGATAAAAGAGATGTAATTCGAGAATGCGCTCTGCTTGAACGTGGTGCAAGTCCAGAAGGCTGTGGTTGAATTGCCTGTCGCTTGTTAAGGAGAATGCCAACACCCTTTGTTGGGTGATTTTTTGAAAGGAAGCCATTTAGACAGTCCATTCGAACCAATAAAATTAAAGCATTAAAAAAGTTGTGTTCTATTTTATAAGCGTAGAAACTTAGAAAAATGTATTGATTAAAATAATTTTGACATTATTATTTATTTATTTTTATAAACAATGCGTCGTTTGAGCATTTTTACTGAAGCCTTTGTCAGATGTAATTCGACACCAGCCAAGACATGAGCAAAACTTTCCACTGAGGATCCTGGAAATGTTGAAATGTTTTCAGGGATTGAATCTGAATCATAAGTATTTTTAAAAATCTGCACGGGTGACTGTAGACACTACACTAACGGTGCACGATCCTCAAATAGTGCATAATTATAACATAAATATCAGGGTTATCTCCCCTTTGCAGTCAATGTGGGAATAAAGCTTTCTTCAAGTATCAAAACTTTTTTCTCTCAACTTACCTAATTCCAAGGTAAAAGATGGGCAAATTGAATCGCTCTTTTACTATAGTTGCTTTTATAACAGTCCAAATCAATAAAATGTTTAAAACACGATTGAAAAAATAATTTTTTTATGATACTGAAAATTTTTTCTGTCAGTGTCTTAGTTACCCCACTTAGCAGCATGATCTTTAATTTAAAAAAATTCTTAATGGAGATGAAGGCGTCCGCTTTACAACAAAAAAGGGGTGCAGTAGCTTCTGAGGGAATGAACCCCTGAGCACATGAGAATAGAAGTCTGATTTATGTCTCGCATGAGGATGACGCTCATTTGCACAACCCCTTTTTACAGGGACACATTCACACCTCTCACAGAAGAACAACCTTTCCCTAACTGGAACTCAAACCCGGGTATTTCCTGAACGATGAAGATATATTTAAAAGCTGTTTTCATTATTAATCCTTATAAGATAGTGTTCAGAATCGCAGAAACTTTTTAATATTTAAAGCTTTTTTTCCCAAATTTTAACGCTTATAAAAATTTAATAGAAATTATTCAGAGTATTGAATTTTGTATGAATTTGAAATAAATTTAATTCTAATTTTTGTAAAGTTAAATTGTTTCATAACTTGTGAAGTTATGAAAAAACAAAAGCTTTTAAAGCGAAAATTGTGTGACAGTCATAAATGTAATGCTCTATTGATATTTGGTTATACATTTGTTGGGTGTTTTTTTTTTTTTCAACTTAGCAATATAACAGCGTTTTATTGATTCAATCATTGTTAGTTATTCTTTTTTCTTTATTTTCGAATCTTTATGTCGATTTTTCTTTAATTTTTTGTGCTTGAGAAATATTTTCAATCTGAATCCCCCATATCTGAAAAACATTATTACATTTCTTTTTAGAAGAAACTCTGTAACATGATAATTTTCATAATTGAATGTACTTATAAAAATGTAATAACCAGTTAATATACTTTTATCAATACTTACATATTTATTAGAACTGATTATAGCATTTTAAACTTACAATTTGAAAAAGTTAAATTGATATAAAATTCTATAAAAAATGAATTGCCATTGCACACTTTGATATAGACTACCTCACATATTAAGTTATGATTATATTTAGGCTAATTCAATATAAAGTTAATTCAACATAATTTTTTAAAAAATCTGAGCAATGAAAATTTTTGTTCCAGAAGAGACCTTACATTGCAAACAGCCTTAAAATGTATTTTAAGGTTTTATGCTCTCTATTTCAAAACTATTTTATATATATGAATAACTATATTCTAATCTAGACTTATTATTCCTTTCAGCCCTACAAAAAAGGAATATTTTTTAATGGACCTTGTAAAATTTGTTCACTAGGTTATTGTTGCCAAAACTGCGGTGGGATGTTTTTTTTTTAATTTAAGAAAACTTTTCAAGGAATTGTGCTTTCACTGATTGTTAATTATCCATTCAGCATATATAACTTTCAAAAGATTTTTTCACAACGAAATCATATAAACTTCGCTCTGACTTTTAAATAAAATAGCATTTCTTAAAGAATTGAGGAATATCAAAATTATGTATTAACGTCTTGTTTGGTACATAATTTTAAACTACATCTAGTGAAGTTATAACACAGATGTATAAAATTTCAAAACTTTTGACAGTAGATAAATGAAAAATTGATTATAATATTTTATCTTCAAAAAGTAAAATAAGTAATTTTAAGGTTTAAGACTACCTTCGGAACGATTTTTTAGTAGCTCTAGAATAATAATTATTAAGAGTTTTGGAATTTAAAAAAATTTTTAAACTCGGTTTAATCAAAATATACCATATAAGTGATAAAATATTTTTAAAAATCGAATAAAGTCACTTCCTTTGTCAATAAAGATGTATACCATGAAAATCGTCTAATTCCGAGATATCAAATAATTTGTTAAAAATTTTGCTAATAATTTAAGATTTATTATATAACTCTTGAACTAAAACACATACTGTATTTCTACC
>JAOUZG010043301.1:1107677-1119809 GCA_026289955.1 Argiope argentata
ATATATGCTAAAGTTGCAACGAGTGTTCCCAGTTTTCTCAAAGGTGAAATATTTATGTAATTGCAATTGATCTTATTATATATATATTTTAAGCGTTTAATTGGGCTTCAAAAATTTCTTGAAATTTTCATATCTGTTTTCCTTTAATTATTGTTAGACTCTTCTATGATACAAGAATATCTAAATAGAATTAAAGTAAAAATTAAGATACTGTCCATCGTTAACACTAATTTATTAATTCCGAAAACGTGCTTTATGAAAATATTGAACACTTTTTTTTAAAAAAGTTTTTATTCTTTTTATTGTTTATTCTTTTGCTAAGAATAAGCTTTGGTGTTATTTAAAATGTGAATTAAACATAAAGCACTTTTTCCTACGAATTCATATTTTCAAGTGACTCACACCATTTTTCCATAAAGAACATTTCCGTCGGGGATAATGTACTTTTTTTAATTTTCATAATTGTTACATTTTCAACGGCTGTTCTCCGTTTTGCTGTTTTCTATACTCAGCGATCATGAATTTTCAGCTGATGCTAATGATCTGCTTAAAAGAAGAGAGTGTTTTAGCATCGTGCAGTTTAGTCATTCTTCCATTTTTGTTAACGAGAAGGTTGGCGAATGACAGGATAATGTTGATTCTTCTTATATTTATTTCGATTAGAAAGAATTGTTCCGTCAAGATTTCTTTTATTCTTCTACTTTAACAGGCAAAATACAAACTTTTAGTTCTTAATGTTGAGTTTCAAATGGATGTAATAATTCAAAAGGAACCAATCACTATCACACGTATTATAGAAATTGCGATCTAAAATGTCATATATGGCGTCCATTCCATGATTAATTGCATTTTGTTGCTGAACAAATTCCTTAAAATGCAAAACTTAACATCAGAAAAACGCTTCATTAAATTTTTTTTCTGTTTGTTGATTGCGAATACAAATATTTTGCAAAATTATTGCTTGAGATCTGAATCTTAATTACTTGTACCCCTCATGATATAGAAAAATTAATTTGAGACTTATTACAGAAACATTTTGATTTTACTGTCATATTCTAATATATACTTTTGGAAACAGAGTAATGTTTAGAGTATATTAAATTTAACTGTTAATTAGATTTAAGATAGAATTCTGCGAAATCAAGCTTACATTATCTTTTTTAATTTGATTCAGTTCAAAATTAGGGAAACTGACATCAAAGAAATGCAATATCTGCAGAGTTAATAATTAATCAATCCAGGGCATTTGATTTGATATGCTAAATCAGAGTCCTATCCAGGAGAAATTTGGAACCCGTTTCGGGATACCGCTTGTAACACATTTAAATTGGGATCAAACAAGGAATATTGTATATATTCCACAGTGTCCAAATTTTGAAGCTACGAAATGTAACTCATTATAGGAGATTTGATGCACATTAGATTACCATGCTGGGGGATTTCGTGAGGAATCAAACTTTGAGAGGGGAAAAAAATCTATATTCCGTTGTTTTATCAACAACGAATTTTGAAAAAATTCTAGGACTCTTGAGGGTTGAACCTCGTAATTTACAGTAGTCGTCAGATCGTCATATATATATATATATATATATAAACATGTTTGTCATCATGAATCGTGCCTGTGATAATCACCACCATCTAATGAAATACTTCTTTTCTAAGTCTTAATTTTAATAGAAAAACTATACTTCTATTAACATTCCTAAAAATAGAATCTTATTAATGAAAAAATATGAGATTATCAAAACGAAAATTAAAAGTTCACAGAGTAGGAAGCAAGTTAATAAATAAACTAAAACGTAATCAATGATACCAGATAGGTACGCTGAAATTCTCATAATCATGTTATAAGCTTTATGATAATTGTGTATTTTTTAACATGCTCCTTTTAGCATCTCAGGCTTTTGATTTACGATTATTTTTTTTCTTCTTTAATTACAAGAATAAAAGTGGGTTCCTTTTTATTTGTAAAGATACAAAGCCAATTATATATAAAAGACTGCAGTGTTGATTATTTTGCAATAGAAGCATAATCACATATAAAATCTTATATCTGGGTAAATTTTAATTTTAAATAATGCCACAAATATTCCCTCAATGAAAAAAATAATATTTATTTTGTCTTATTTTTGCAATAATGGAATAATTCAAAGCTATTATACATGATTCTTTTAAATATGCCATTTAAACTACAGATCACGAAAGGGAAAAGAAAAATAAGTCATTGATTTTTGATTACCCTATGCTTAAGTTATTCCCTTTTATTAATACCAAATCAAGCATTTTTGCTAATTTTAATTATATTTTTAGATTAAAAAACATATTTAAAAAATTTAGAATTACGGTTTATGACTTTATTATAAAATAAGGACCCATTATGATAAAGCAAATCGAATCACTTTCATCAACGCATGAAACAAAATTTCATGGTTCTCAAAGAAAGAGAATAAAATTACAGTAAAACAACACGCCGAGCACTGTTTTTATCCTATTACATGGATCTTTCTTTATTTTTCTGATCAATCAAGCACTAAAATGATTTGAAAACAGCATCTCGAAAAGGATTTTCGCATCCATAGTACGGCTGCCCGATTTCTACGGCTTCAGATTTAAAAGGTTCACTTGAAGAGTGTGAAAATCCTGTGCAGTACAAAGGGAGGAGAATCCTGGGAAAAAACACGTAGGGAAAAAAATCGATTTTAGTGAAACCCCCCAGGTGACAAAAGTTCTGCTGCACTCGGGGTGGGGGGAGAAAAAGGATATTCATCTCAAGCAACTAGAGATTTGGATTTTTGGATTTCAAACTGTCATTTGTTCTTTGACACAGAAATATCCTAGCGTTTGAGTAATCTCCTTAGGAACTCGTTTTCGATTGAATTTAGAGATTGCAAATGAAAGATAAAACAGATCATTATTAAATCTGAGAGGAAAGGATATTTGCTTATCATGCAAAAATGAAACGTCAGATTTTAAACAAGAGAAATAAGTATAAATGCGGATATAAGTATTTTAACATACTATTTTGAATGCTCCGAAACTTAAAACTTTTTTAATATTTAAATTTTTAAAAAATATTTCGATTCAGATGAATAATTATATTATATTTTAATTATCTACCTGAATGCCATTGAAAAATCAATTTTTTAAAACATGGCAATAGGTATTCATGGAAAAGTCTGCTTATTATTTGTCATAAGTAGATTTAAAAATTTATTCGTATACCACGCTTAACTCTCAAAATTCACTGACAAAGGAGCAAAACTAAATAAAAAAATATTAAAATTAAATCTACACTGCATATTTCAATGTATCATGTCAGAACATCATTTCTTGAACGGCCAAGCACCACGCGCTCGGGCAAGTTGAATTATATTTTTATTCATTTTAATTGTTTCAGTGAACGAGTCACTTTAGTATTGCAAACGATCAAAACAACATAGTCTCGCATTGATTGTCTAAAAAAGTTATCACATTTCCTATTTATTTCAGTTCATAAAATCACGCTCTCATTCTTCTAGGTTTTATTTGCTGTAGTCGTTAACTTATTTTTTGAAGGTCTTTTTTAGATCTTGATATAAGTTAATGTCTTATATTCTGTTTTAATTTATATCAATTCGTAGAAAAATCTGAGAGGTTTTGCATGGGAAAACGAACAGCAATAGAAACGGGAGAACTGATATTAAATTTGAAGGAAAATGGTACGCCCTAACACGAAATAGGGAAGTTTATTGAAAGAAGCGCTTGAATAGAGAAGAAAATTCTTGAGAAATATTCCAAACACAGAGAAGTTAAAGGTTTTATGATAACAGGAATAACCAAGACGTCTGGATGATACAGAAGCGAGAGCTGTGGTGCTAGATGTCAAAACTAATCCAACTGCAATTGCTGCTAAAATATCTTAAAGGATCTCGCAAAGATCATAGAAGGCATTTGGTGCAAGTATTTTAAAAGGACCCTTCATGAATAGGGGTTTTATGATCGGATTCAACTTTAAAAAAAAACACTCATAACGAAATTGAATTAGAAAAAATGTCTGCTCTTTGCAAAGAGTACCTTAATATGGATTAAAATTTTTGGAATAATTTATTTCGTTATGAGAGAAAAAATGAATAGTTTAGCATACAGAAGTTCTCAAAAATATGGAGACCAAAGAAGGAAGAACTCAATAATAAGTACTCACTTAAAACATGTAGGTGGAGGAATCTGTTATGATCCGGAGGAGTAGGGTGTCGATAGTTTTAATGTTTGTCGAATCTACTATGAACAAAATGGACTACTTAAATATTTATAATCGAATGTTGCCCTTTGTGCTGCGGATTCAGGATTGTCACAATGCTGGATCTTCCACCATCATAACGATCCCAAGCAATCAAGCATTACGAAAGAATGGTTACTCTATCGTTGCGAAGGCCGAACAATTTTTTTTTCGCATAAAATTATCTTTTTTTTTTCTTTTGCATTTTTGGAATTGCTAAAACCTTACACAAAAGGATTTTTCACACTCTGTTCATTCTGCTTCTTCTTAAAGTTTGAATTTTACTTTTAACGATCTCGTTCTTTAGACAAACTCATTAAAATGTCAATAATATTTACTCAGGTGGACATGAATTACATTTTGTCAGTGAATTCCGTATGGCTCAGATTTCTCTACAGTACAAAAATTTCAAATTATATTTTGCAATGTCATATATCTGAAATAAATGAAAATTAATGATTTTAAAATAATTGTTTACTAAAGTAACTATAAAATTAGTACTTTAGTAAACAATTTTTTATAAATAATTTAGAACACTAATTTAGTAAACAATTAAAGTATTATATAATTGTAAATTAAAGTATTTTTAATCTCAATCCATATCTTTTAACTTTTCATAAACAGCGTTTTCGTTAAAAAAAAAGAAGCGTATTATCTTTTTAACAATTAAAACCTTCTCAATAAAATGTTCCTGACAGCATCCATTTAAGGCAATCGAAATCAAATGAACTCGCATCCCGTTTTCGAAGCCGAGATTACTCGCCGATATTTCTTGATAGAATCGCGTTAAAAAGGCCGAACTGCCCTCCCGGTCGGCGCTCACCCTCCCGACAGCCCTCCAACGAAGCATAAAGCCGGGGCGCCATCTTTCCTCTGATAACGAAACATCTTCAACCTAATCCGCCCTTTATGGGGGCCGGGAACAACTATTTTATTACAGGCAACTGAATCACGACTCTCTAGCCTTTAATCTAGCCCTTTTTATACCGATCAAGAGGAAGATTCATCAAGACAGATAGAAATCCACCCTGGAATGACCAGGGTCCGAGGATGGGTAATTGCTCGTGGCCAAGTGAACATCGCTCGGCCCTTCCTTGATCCGTCGTATGTTGGGAGGATCACATAAAGGCGCCCGGAAGATCCGGAAAAAAGTCAAGAAACTGGATTTTACGAGCCAAAAGGGATTGGCGACACTGCTTTAAGCTTCGGGAGTTGGAATAGTTATTGGAGAAGAAAATAGAATGGAACGGGGGGAAATGACTGGTTAGGATGCCCTAAGTAATAGGTTTAGAACCCGCTTCGGACAATCGGAGTCGTATTTCCAGCATTAAGATGCGTTTGAGAAAATTTAAAAGGTAACTTAATGGAAAAAAACACAATACTTTAACAATCCTTCTATGTACCGATCTGTTTTTTGCAGTTAGAAGCTGAGCTGCTTAGGCTTTTCTCTTTTCTATATATTTCGTTTGCTGTCCTTTTTTTTCTTCCGTTAGAAAAATATCCGTGTTCTGGTTTTCAGTGGAAAAATATTTTGTGCGTGACAAGGAAAAGTGTATTTATTTATTATAACTATCACGAATCTTTCAAATCATATTGTTTTTTTCCGATCATTTTTTCTAACTATATTCCAGAAAAATGGTAGAAATATTAATTTTCTGTATCGTAAAATTTTTTCAGGGAAATCTTTTGCAATATTTATTATAACTAAACGAAAAAGTCTTAATATAAAAAATAAATTTAATAGCAGCGATTCACTTCAAGTGATACATCAAAACTAAATGTGCCGTGGCAATTTAATTTTGGATTTGCTTGCACATTTTGCTGAAGGCGTGACATATTGAGCAGCTTGATATTCATGCGAGCTGTATTTTATCACACGATTCACCACTATGAAACGTTATAAACTAAAATAACTTTTTTAAATCAATTTCCAACACAAAATAATTTTTAAATGAATTAAAAAAATTTTAGGATTTATAATATTAATTTGTTAAGTAAGTCTGTCCCAATAAATCAACAGGAGTTTCATCAAATTTCGTTAAACTGTCTATTTTTAATATATCAAGGGAATATTTGAAACTGAAGAATCTTTCATTTCATGTGAAGCGTTATTAAATTATAAAAATTATCATTCCAAAATTAGCATAATTTATGCACACAAGTTTAATAATTATAGAGAACATTGTTATCAATATATGTGAGCATTGTTATTAACATATTTAAATCAAAATAAAAAATAAGATTTCAAAAAATAATAAACGTTAAGCAGTTTAAATTTTTTAAAAAAATAAACTTGATAATCTGCATGATAAATAGCATCTAAAACTAATACTATTGTGTAAAAAAATATTTTTTTTAACAAATGCATAACATTTGTAAAGATGGCATAAAATTTCATACGATTATAATAAATAAATAGTATTCTATGCTTGTAGAAATTTGAAGAAAAAAAATTTGAGAAAAACAAAAATATGTTTCTACCATACTAACTCATGTTAGATTTATTGCAAAGGATATTTCATGAACTTTTAACTTTTTAATCCTATAAGAATTATATATTTTTGTAATAAGTGAGATGTTCGCATTTTATTAGACTAAAAATGAAAAATCAATTTTGCTTAAAGATGCAAATGTTCCCAGTTGAATGTAATTTCTGTGCTAATATTGCAATCAAAATAAGCGTTATCAAAATAGGTATATAAAAAAATTCTAAAACAAATTTACTTTTTCACATCTACTACCAATACCATAATACTAAAAATGTATTAAGTTTTTTTGAATTATCAAACCACCTAAAATGAATTATGAAAAGTTATCTTAATTCGATACCAGCGAGAAGTTTCTAGAAGAATTTACCACCCCCGGACAGCCAGTCCCCTGAAGAGAACATTTATCTCTTCTACGCATTAAGTTGGTCGAATTTCGGTCCAACAATGTCTTCCTGCCACGTTAAGAAATGCCGAAACAATAGGTAAATCCACGAGAGAAAAGACTCCTCGTTCGACTCTCCTTATCAATAACCCCCACCGCCGCCACCGGCGTTCGAAGAAAGCCACGAACCAACAAAGGCAAAAGCTGGCGATGATTAATCGCCCATCAGTGCTCTTACCACGGACAATAATAATGACACTCACCATCCTAAAACTGAGTCGATGAGTAAGCTGATCACGACAAGACTTTACGAAGATTCAAACAGCCCCCCACCCTACCCTACCCTTGTACTAGATCTTCAATCACGTGACAGGACAGGGTAGTTTTATCTCTAGCGTCATGATTGACACTAACGAATTTGGCTTTTGTTTCATGCCATTGGCGGATCTTTTTATTTGCCATCTAGCGAGGCATGCTGCTGCAAAGCACCTTGAAGAATAATGACCAAACCACCAGCGGCAACTTGTTCCTAACCTCTACACCCTCCACCATCATTCAGATTTCCTTCGGATGGCTAAAATATAGGTACAAGATGGTTAGAAATCTTAATAGCGGTCAGGGATCACATCATTGCTGGCCACACAAGTGTGGATTAAGAAGTTATCCGGAAGAAACCAGCACCGGTGTTAAGTCAAGGCTCATATGAAGACGTTCATGTTCGGAATAATCGTTTGTCTTCATCTCTTGCCTCCTAGGAGTTTCTCTGCAACATGTTGGAGGTTGAAGGGCAATGATTATTTTGATTACGATTCTTACAAGTGTACTTTCTCGACATAATTCTAGAGGCAATACGAATTATCTTGTTTGTAACGAAAGAAATTTATCATCATCAAGAAGTATCATTATGTTTTATATATGGATACCATTATTTTTTAACTATCACATGCAGGCTTTGCGCATGCGGAATATGCCTGTTATACATGCTAAATATTTGATTTAGAAAAAAAAATTCGGAAAAATAAAATAATTATTTTTTAAAAAATAAAATAGATTTTTTTAAAAAAAATAAAATAGATTTTTTTTAAAAAAATAAAATAGATTTTTTTTTGCTAAATTTTAGTACTTTAGTAAAATGGAAATTTTTTCTGTAACGTCTTTTTCTTGATTTCTTTTACTTTATCGGAGTATTCTAATTAAAAATCAAGATAAATGCATAGGAATCTGTTAAAATATATTATTTTAATGAAATTTCCTATTAGCGTGTATTGCATTTTTGTAAAATAGACTTTACTTAACACTTTGTATTCGGAAAACTAATTTGAAGCATGACTATTCCTTTAATATAAAGACTTTTTATTGCTCCGAAAAATAATTATATATTATTGTTTTAAGAAAGTTCCCTATTAAATAAATTTACATCTTCTTACTTCATTGTATGCATTTTTAAAAATAAAAATAGTTAATTAAGCTTCATAATGATGCATCGTCTTGAATGGTGCCTGAGAGAAGAGATCCGAGTGACAAAAATAAAATAAAAATTGTTTAAAATAAATTTTATACATCTGACAGGCTTTTCAACACCAAATACTATAACAAAATGTAACAATAAGAAAAAAATTAATGTATGAAACAATATAAATAAAACTTATAGAATATACTTTAATATTTTATTACTTTGAAATTAAAAACAGCATTGCAACTTTTAAATAATAATTTTAATTAATTAAAAAAAACCTTTAACTTTTAAACTCTTTATATAAACAAAATGTATGTATGAATGCAAGTATGCTTTAAAATATTGAATTATATGACATTTGGAATCATTTTATTAAATAATAAACATTAAATAGTATCAACAACAACAAAATAATAAAATATTTTGGTTATAAATTGTGAGTTTGATGTAGATATAGAATATTAATATTTATTGTTGATAATTATAAAAGATTTTAAATAACTGGCCAAAAATTAAAATCTCATCCTTATCATTTCAAGAAAATTCTACGATAGAAAATGAAAAATTAATTTACACTTTTTTTCAATGCTTTTAGAAGGCCCTGAAAGAATGGGTCAAACAAATTCAAGATTAGAAGAAGAAGAAGAAGAAAACTGAAAAATAATAAGTAATATAAAATAATATTTAAAAAAAATCAATTCCTATTTAGGCAATTAGGAAAACATTTATTTTAGTTACTTTTTATTAAATAATTGCAATTGTTGTTGTTCCCGTGTTCCGCTTTACAACGGAAGGAGGAATGCAGTGGCTTCTGAAGGTATGGACACCTGAGCGCCAGTAAGCAGAAATCTGACTTCTAGCTTACATAAGTCTCAAATCCTTTTTTTACTTCATTCAAGCATGTCATTCATTCATCCACTGATTGTAATTTGTGATCATTGGCCCAGTACCTCCAGTGGTATTACTCTCCACATGGAGAACTTTGTTACCACAACAGATTTAACATCAGTCACATACGTAGAATCTTCGGCTGGCAGGTTCGAAATCGCAGTCCAAGGGATAAGAATCCAACGCCCAACTAACCAGACTATCCCGGAAAACAATTACAACTGCTATAAATAATAGATCAAAAAATTATTCTAGCAATGAATTTTCAACACCAATTAAGAATTCAAAGCCAATTATGGAAAAGTAAAAGGCTTGAATTTTCTGCATCAGTTGGGATAATGCAACACAGATTAGAAATTTCTAATTTTCTTTATTCTGTATTATTTTAATTCTTAAGTACTTCAATCAGAAAAATCGATTAATTAACAATATTTCATTTTAAATGCATTAAATATTAAGAAAAAAAAACCAGAATCGTTTAAAATAATCGGCCGAAAATATATTAAGTCTAACCTCATTAGCGTGGGGGAAAAGATTGAATACGTTACTTATTTGGCGGTGAAGAAATGAAGATTTTTTGTGAGAAAGATAGGTTTTAATTTATTAATAAAAAAATTAAAGAATTAATACGTGAAAAAACTGTATTAACATCAAATATCCATTAAAAGTTTAAAAAAATTACTTGATTGGGCAAAACCATTCAAATTTTAAAGAAAAAAAATTACAACGGCATGGAAACTCATCCCCATTCAGTTTCGGCATTTCTACTCAAGAAACTTTGAAAAAAACCTTGAAAAACAAGAAAGAAACCGCATCTAAAGAGTTCAAGTTCGTAGGCGCTCAACAGAGAAGACAGAAACCACAAAAAGATACAAAATGAATTGTTAACAGAACTTGAGTGCGTGTGACCCATCAGCAGCAAGTCACAAAATGAAATAAACTGCATCAAGCAAACAAATGAGAAATGCCGCAGAAAAACCATTGTTCACGGACGGGCATTATGGTCCATTGTTGAAGTCTTTAGGAAATCATAAAAGGTCTAAAAAATTATCTAATCCCGTATGGGAGGGAGGAATAGAACGCCCGCATTGGTATAGTGCATCGACCAAAACCCATCTTCGGTACTTGCAGTACTCATACCGATAGAGTATAGATGTATAACCACCCCGAGTAAAATATCCATCCACTCTTTATTTGCCAATTGCGTGCTGTTACGGCTGAGAAGTTACTGGGATTTTTTTCCCTTCCTTTTTATCCATTATTGTTTAACAGCCGTTTTATTTTGCTGCTTTCTTTTCTTTTTCTTCTTCTTTTTTTATGTGAGGGCCGCTACTCGGGCCCTGTCGGTTGTTCTTTCTGTGTGCAGACTCTTTAAGACTTTCTCAACACGTGCGAAAAATCAGTCGTCTGAAACTGATGACGTCAAGCATGTGCGATTCCGTAGAAAAAGCGGCTTTCTCGACTCGACAAAGTAAAAAAAAAGAAAGAAAGACGATATACAAGAAGTGTTATGGCCTATTATATACAAATTTGAATTGTTACTCGATGGAGACGGCAGTTTAGAATTGCAGAGTAACAAAGTGAACAATAACGAAGTGTTCAATGATTTTGTGTTTCAGTCTTCGGGGTGTGTGTTTTTTTATGCGGATGATGTGTTTGAAGTGTTATTTCAGATTTCTGGTCCTGTTTGGGGGAACCTGAATTGAATAATATCGAGAGTCGGCGGCACTCAGTAGGGAAGGTGCGCAATGGATGAACGCGGTTAGGGTTTAATTGCACATTGAAAGAAAACTGGGAATAAAAAGGTTTCTACCATGGAATATAGTCAAAGAAACCACAAAGACTTAACAGAAGTATTCCAATTTCTCGCTTTTGTTTTTTTAATGTTTTTATCTTTTGAGCAACCAACTGTTCTCCGGCTTAGACTGAAATTGCGAATTCTAGATTAGCAAAATCTATAATTCGCAAAAAAAAAGGCATTTGAGAAATTTTTAAGTGACCCATCAAATGTAAATAAATGCAAAGACAAAAATTTAAAACATTTTCCTACAATATTTTCATTAACGCTTGAAATGAAGTCGTTTTTTCCAAAAGAATTTTTACCAAAAATGATTGAAAAATTTGAAGGATGAAATTGTCGAGGAAGTTTTCTACCCCATGTTGTAATTACACACCTTCATTTGAGATTATGGGTCGATTTATATTTTTATAATTATAATTTCGCTTATCCTTTACGACTGAGATTTTACAGGTAGTATGAATGATGAGTAAATACTGGATATTGACGACAAATTGAAACGAATTTAGATTCAAAAATGAAAACCCAAAATATTTGAGAATTTTAGTGATGTTTCTATTTGGAGAAACAATATGATATCCCATTACAAGTTTTTTCAGTCTGTTCAAAAAATTTTAAAAAAAACCCTCGAGAGTCAAAACTGAAACCCAGTCAATAATAATTGAAATATTAGTAGACTAGTCGGAAGAAATAATTGTAGTCTCCCTCAGATATTTATATTTGCATTTTTTTAAATCATCGATTGTGTGTTATGTCTATTGCAAAGACCCTTCTTGGTTGTTTGTTAGTACTTCCATGTAGAATGAAGCATAGATATGTTTTAATAAACCGGCTTATATATATATATATATATATATATATATA
>JAOUZG010043301.1:1134809-1154955 GCA_026289955.1 Argiope argentata
ATATATATATATATATATATATATATATATATATCAGAGAAGTTAACCTGTGTCTTGCCACTCCATTTGCATCTGCGGGTGTGATAGTAATACATTTTTGATCAAGGTTTCTGGCTTCTTTGGCTAATAAGTCCGCACATTTATTTCCCTCGATATTCACAATCTGCTGGTATCCATTACATTACACAGAATTTCTCCTCAATGTGCAATCGCTCTTGGAAAAAAATAACGTCTGATGTCATGTTGGTTTCTCTGTTTTTGATAGCTTCCGGAGCCTAACTGGAATCAGAAAAGATTATTAATACTTTTTTAGAAGCTGAAGCTTGAGAGTCATTCAAGTATAGGGCTAGGGTTCGTTATTGGTAGATGAAGCATCACCTATGATAATTTTGGAAGCCCGATGTTGGAGGGAATCTATTTTATCTCTGATGGAGGTGGAGGCAGGATTCCAAATTGGGGTATATCCGATGTGCTTTGTAAAACATAATTAAGGATTCAAAATTACACCAAGGTAGGTAGGCAATTCACCCTCCCCCCTTTATTTTTTATATTCTGTGATTTTGAAGTTAGTATTTAAGTTGTTTCGATGTGGTCTATCAGTGAAGAAAATGCAATTAGTTTTATATGCGTTGATTGTTAATTTAAGATTTTCTGTCTATGTAGTTATGCCATTAAAGGTAGCATTCAGAACCCTTTCTGACTCCATAATGTCGTTGTGCGAATTCCAAATTGCAGCATCATCAGCATGGCACACAATTTTTGTGTCAGGATGATTATAAGAATGGATAGTGTTCATAAAAACTAATAGGAGGAATAGACTTAAGACTGAACCTTATGGGACTTCAGTCCACAGCCGGTGAAACCCATTAAACCTAACCGAGATTAATTTTATTATTACCACATTCTAACCCATTGGTTATATTTGGTGGTTAAGACTCATCATCTAACCATTTTTTTTCCTAGTTAGATAGGCTGAATTTAATCGTCAATCAAATTCTTTTTTTTAATTTTATTCAAATTCATAGTCAATTTAATAAAACTTTATATGTGAAACAATTTTATGTATTACTTTATGTCTCATCATATTAAATCTGTACTATTTGCATTCTTAGAGTACGTATTTTTCTATACTATCAGTCATTAACTTGAAATTATTTGTTTTGAGAGGATGCAAAATGCAGCTACTAAGTTTCATTCTTCACTTGTACCATATCACTGTTAGTGATGTTGGACATTTCAAGACCATTACCTCGTGATCTCTAATTTTTCTTTCCGTTATTAATATTCTTCAAATCCAGGCACATCAGTGATAGCTTATAAAAATGAAGCTTAAGGAAAAATTCTCTGATCCCATTAATCATTCTTCTCCCAGCAAAAATCACTGACATAATTCGATTACTCTTCTATTTTTAAAACCATCCTCTCTTGTTCGTTAATCCCTGCGAAAAAGGATAAGTGCTCCACTACTCTTTGCTGACGTTATTATATATATTCCTAAATTTTTTCATGATACCATATGTAAAAATGTAAGTCTCTTTTTTTATGAGAAATGATAAAATAATTTGTATAAATGAGAAATAAATAAATAAAACAATTTAAAATTCATGTAAAAATTACTAAGCAGATTTCAATAAATAAAATAATCAACTGAATGGATGGATTGTAGGAATCATAGAGGCTGTACATGTAGAGTATCCCTGAATCTGACAAACTTTAAGGGTAGGTAATATGCATATAAAGAATCATTTTTTGTGTAGAATTATGGGATCAGAAATAAAAAGTTTTGACAGAAAAAAAAACAAAATTTTACAGCAAGTGCACAACAGTGCCACCACCAGCATCATACAGGTCTGAGAGTGTCTAAAAAGTGATTGGCGCACTTTTCCGACAATGCCAGGTGTTTTGCTAACAGCAAGTACTAAAAGTTTTGCAATGAGGTCCTCATGGAATCATTTGGAGTCTCTTCATACATTATATTTTCACTCTTTGCTTGCTTGCACTTTTTTACAATTACTTGTTCTGTTCCATGCCAGTCTTTTCCGACTTCTTATTGCTATACAAAAAGCGTTTCTTTGTACGCATTTTTCTTACCTTTTAAGTTTGAACAATGATTTCAGAGACATCATGTGTACTGATCTCCAGGCTCAATTTTTAAATCTCGGAATCCTTGATTTTTTTAAATGGATACACTGAAAAGTTTGTCGTAAAAAGTAAAACATAGACAAAATTTGATCTAAAATTTTCAATAATGTTAAAATGAGGTTTATACCTTGGGGTATGGACTAGAAAATTAAATTCATTTCTGTAACCCTTATGATAGATAAATAATTTTATTCATTTTATAATTATTTAATTTATTATCGCTCATTTAAAAAGACCAAAAGACATAAAATTATCAAATTTCCAATTATATAATTCCTTCTATCTTAACACTTGAAGTAATTGCAAAAATGTTTAAATAAAATAAAAAAAAAAGAGTTTTTCAGACTTTTAATTGAAATTTTATTTAAAAAGGAGTCAAAAGGCGTGTTTTAAATGTAGAACAAATCATAGCAGAAAAATCATTTTTATATAACTTTTAAATTTAAAATACAACCTTTTACTGGTTCTAATTTCATTACAGCAATTCTTTCGTTATTTCTGATAAATTTTCAAAATTCTTTTTTAAAATTATTACATTTACGAATGATCGCGTTGTGACACTTTTAAATTTTTTTTAAGTGCACATATTATTGCTTTGAAATCACTATTAACTTTTTAATATAAAATGCAGGAAAATTCAGCTGAAAACAATTTCACGAAACAATATTGCGGACTAAAGCTTAGAATCTACTTTTAATTTTTTGTATGGAATAGAAAAATAAATACAAGAAAAAAACTTATTGAACAAATTTTAATTTATGAAGATCAATAAGATGAATCAACTCATTGAAGATTATAAATTTCGTTAAATAATTGAATTAAACCGGAAACAAGTATTTTTCTTTCCTTTCCCAAATTGATTTTCGATTCATAATTTGATTTTATAGCGGAAATAGCTGGTAATGCAATTTCGAAGAAATGAAAAGTAGCAAATGAAATCAAAATAACCTCAGATTTAGAATGTATATATATCACTTAGTTCATATTTAATGTATATTAAGTTATTTTATAACTCGCGGAGCATGTTTTGGAAACTGCAACAACATATTCTATATTTTAAAAAAATATTTTTTGTAAAATCTATTAAACTTTACTTCTTTAGATAATTTCAAATCTAATGGTTCTGATTGAAAAGGAAAACTTTATGCTACCATCTGTTTAATGATGTCAATAAATACGGTTTCCAATAGGTTTGGCTCTACTTTGTTATGACGCTGAAGTTGTTTTTACTACTAAAATATCAATTCCACATAAGTTGTTTAGAACTGCAAGCAACAAGACGCACACTCGACACCTCGCCGCTAACGAAGTGCAAACGCAATCGTGCAACAACGATCTGTTCTGGTTCTGGGCGATCGTTGGAGGAAAAAAAGAAAGAAAGAAAGCGAACAGTCTGACCAACAATCAATTTCAGCAGGTTGGGAAAATGTTCCATTCAGGGGATATATACTCTCACGAACAAATGCGCCAAGGTCCTAACGACATCTAATGACGGGTTGGCGTAGCACTCGCAGGGTCGAAAATTGCCCAAGAACGAAACAGTCCGGTCCAGCCTCTTGATGGGCAAGGGGACAATCATCAACACCGGCTCCACAAGTGGTAAGGTTGGGCAAGAAAAAAAAAATATATCATTTTGTATCATACCCGAGAGTGTGAATGATTTAACAGCGGCTTCTTTTCTTCACTTGCAGGTTATTTAATCGACCTGGAGGGATGGAGCCGCGGCATGCCAGCCTTTTTGTGTCCGTTTAATGGTCTATTTATTACATGGTTTCGGCGGTTTTTCATCAGTTTTTATGTGTGGTTTGGCGACTCGTGAAAATTGAATACTGACTCCAGAAACGCCATCGGTAAAGGTTCATTCGAGGAGACCGCTCGTTATGATACGGAAGTTCAGAGTGGGTTGTGGCTGAGCTTTAATACTTTTGCTTCGGTCTTTCTTGTATTCGATTCTTTTTTTTAAAGATTCAAGAGGTTTTCGGCGATTTTTTTTTCATGGTTTGAACGAGTGCATCCTTTTTTTTTTTATTGAATTCCGGGGAGATGCTATGAGGTGCTTTCTATGAAAAGTAAATATTTTGTGTATGGTATTTCGTTTCATTCATTCTTCATTGCTCATCTATTCACTGAATATCACAGTTACTTTACTATGATATAAAAAGTTAATTTGTTTATTGACTCAATTCTTTAGGGCATCCCATTCTTTTTTTATTTCGCTTTAATTATTCAATAGATTCGCTTGTTTATAAAGAAATACGTTTGCTTACCTTTCGAAAGCTGCAAATGTGGTGAGACAATGCTTCAATACTTTTGAACTATGCAATCCATGATTATTAAATTTTGCTGCCTTTATTTTATTAAAAAATAAGGTTTTTTGTAGCAATAAAATACTTTCAACAATTTTAGCATTGTAAGTTTATTGAGTTCTGTGAAAAAGGTGAAACAATAAACGAAAGTAAAACTTTTTTGTGCGTGACATTACCATCTTGCTATTTCTACTTTTGTATCTTATTGCCTGGATATTATTTGCACTTTCATGAGTTGTATAGTATTGTGAATGCAGAGATAATTGTGGAGCTTCATTTTGCACTTTCATGAGTTGATGCAGAATTCTAACAGATGGATCTTTATTTTTGTTGTAAATATTTCTTGTCGTAGAGTGGTATCAACAGTAAATTTAAAATTAATTATATATTGTGATATATAATATTAAACATATTATTTCATACTTGTACAATAAATATAAATACTTATTAATTTATGTGTCCTTTTTCATCGGAAAAATTATATATTACTTATATTTACATTGCTTTGTAAGGTGCACTTTTTATTGTTGAAAAAATAGATGTTAAAGATTAGTCAGTATAAGAAAAGTAATTTATTTTTCCAGTTTTTTTATTTTTTAGCTTTTTCGTGCAGCTTAAATTCGATTTCGGATACCTTGGGAAAGAAATGGATCGTCCTGTATACTGAATTAAAATATTCTTTTTTGATTTATGATAAGAGATTAGAGAAAAAGATAATAAAGGAAGAATTGTGTAATTGCACAATGGCAGACATATTCTATCAGTGATATTTGAAGGACACACACATATTATATGATAGAAATTTAGAAAAAAACTTTGGGTTTCATAATATTCTTTCCAGCTTTTAAAAATAAGTAACATTCAGAGAAAACTTTTCTCTTTATTGGAAAGATATTAATGTCAATGTAATTGAAACTTTGAACTCTCTTTTTATAACAACGTTTCTCTTTTTACAACGTTTCGTTCGAAAACTTCACTTATAAGTCTGGAAATTTCTAATGCTGTTGCATTAAACACTAAGAAAAATTTCCAATGTTCAAAAATTCTTAGCATTAAAAAAGATCTGATTATATAACGCAAGTCGCATGTGTCAAAACATTAATTAAAAAAAAATATTTTAAATCCTCAGCATACAGGCAACAAACACTATACTCAGTGACGTAAAAATGACTATTGTTTGCCCAAAAATCAGCTAAGCGGCCGTGCATGGGTACGAATGTTAGTTGCTGCCAAAATTGAAAACGGAACTTAGTTTCTGGTTACTTCTCGTGAAATGAATGTTTTGATACAATTTATTTACTTTCTCGTATACAAAATATAGAAAAAGCAAACGATAGTTAAAGTTTTCGAATTTCCATATTTTAAACTTCTCTGAGTTCGAAAAACATATTTTTAGAAAATGTCCACCTGTCAATCCATCTGCTATCTGTGTGATAAATATATTTGCAAAATGCTTTGTGTTAGGTGGATGAAATTTGGTTTATGATCTTAAAAACCAATTTTTGGATTTCTATCAAATGGTGAGTGAAATACTTTGATGCCTCGGTATGCTCTGTATTCGATACCACGAAGTTAACACCAGTTAATGAAGACAAATAAAATTCTGTGCACAGATTTAACATCGAAAGTGTAGATGTCTATAGAATTTTGGGCTAAATACAACAGGTTGTTAGACATCGGTCTATCTGCACTTTCAAAGGCATGTAAACGCTATGAACTCAAAAATACAATGTCTTTAATATATCAAACTTGGTATGTTATTTTATGAAAACAATAATAGTTCTATATCAGAATTTTTGTTTCAGTCGATTGAGAAAAATGCCTTTATATTATTAACTATCGAAATACTATTAACTGCATATCAGGGATTAATCGCCAAACAATTAGCCAAGAATCGCGCACTTAGATACGGTAAAAAAATCCTAAATTCACACCAACGGTTAAAATTTCGTACCTTTAAAGGTTAAATTTTGTACCTCAACGCCTTATAAGGTCATTCGCTGCCTTATCTAAAGTTCACAATTTTTTTTAGAGAGTGAGTGTATTTTAATATTTTTTGGCAACCATTTCAATTAGTTTTATACTGAATAGGAAAATATATTTATTTCATATGTTTTAAAAAATGTGCTATATTCAGTTTAGAAAATTGTCTTATAACTTCCTAGCCTTTTCACTAATGGAAGAATTTTGAGTAATAGGAAAACAAAAGGTGCGGGGGAGAAGGTACATAATAATAAGTAAATTATCTCGTACATATCACTCATTGAAATTAATGTTTTTCAGGGTTTAATATATAACAAGATAAAATAAATTATCAATGAGTAAATCATCTAAGTCAACAAATAAACATACATGAAAACTGATAGATAAAAGCACAAAAAATGCATAAAAGATGAAGTCAATAATATTCGCAATTACAAGGGTAAAATCGACTTGGAGTGTTTACTTGAAGTATTAATAGATGGTGACTGGGAATATTAATAGATGACAATCCGGATAATGATGCTCGACAAACAGCAGAACAAGCATTAACATAACAAGCAGGCCACCCAGAGTTAGCGAAGAATGCCATCGTGCCCTTTTGTATTTATGATTTTCGAAAAATCCGCAACTGACGTCGATTAAAATCAAATGAAAGATGAAGAAATTGCTCTACGCATCAAATTTATTTATCTGAAAATTTATTATAGTTAGAAACTCTTTTTTTTTTCGAGTTTAAATAGCAAAATATCTAATATTATTGGCAAAAACTTAAAATATATTATATAGCGAAAGCGGCGGCCAAATGTTAAATCTTAAATCATCCGAATCTTGATTTCAAATAAAGTAAAAAATCATTCCATAATTGATACTAACATAAACGTAAATCGAAGCGAATGAGAATCGGTATTAAAATTAATGCCTGCGGAAAAGACAAATGTTGCAAATAAGAAATGAATATCACTTCTAAATGTTCAAAAGACCTCCGATAAGGCATTATTTATAGGAAACTCAATCCGATCCCCAGTGCTAAATTGGATGTTGTTTTGGCAACTGAGACTCCCCCCAAACACCTTCTCCCCATTGGCGAATCGCATCAGACAGAGAGCGAAATCGTTTTTGAATGAAACAAATGGGACCACCTTTGGGCAACGTCTGGCCAGCTTCTCTCCCTGCTAATTTAGGCATAAATCACATCAACACTCCGGATGAGCCGCATCAAAAACAATGGCAGCCCCGCGAAGCAAATGGTCCAAAGGATAATAATTACCTTTCGCGAATTGATTTCCTCCTTGGAGATCTCACCTTTTCCGCATGCGGCTCACGCCCTGGGTGTGAGGTGTTGATGAGTGCGTTGGACGCTGTCTTGGGTTCGGGAAATTGGCCTATTTGTCAATAGCAGGGGCGGGCTCTACTCTCATTATACGGTCCGGCATTTCTGCAGTGTAAATTTCAATTTGGTGTTGCACCAAACTGCTAGAGAGTGTATCTTGAAACGCCTACTCATATTTCAGCAAGCTGTGTTGGAATCAAAAATAAGGAATTGTCGATGTATTTTAATTTACTCGAGGTCGAAGATGAGTTTCGTAAGGAAGAGCTTTCACCCTTCATTAAAGGTGAAAGGAAAAAGCTTCCACAATAGTGAGACATTATTAACATCTTTTATTGAAGATATTTACATTTTAATTACTCTTCAATTGAATTCTCTCTGCGAAGGTTATCATTTTTTTTTGTGTGAATTTTCACACCTTCTTTTCGTATATTCTTTGATAAAAGTTTTTGTCTCTCCGTAGCTTGAAACCATTTCCAACTTTAATTTATTAAAATGAAAACGTAATTATGTCCTTATTTTAAGAAACCGATTTTAGACTTAAAGTATTTTGAAAGAAAACAAAACAGGAAAAAAAGTGAATAAAAATATCAATAGATGCAACAAAAAAATCTGTGAACAGCAATTTTCTGAAAAATTGATCGATACTTTATTCTTATTTTTTTGATAAAAATATGAAAATAGACTCATACAAGAGTTTATTGGGTTATTTGGTCGAAATTAAGATTAGTTAAAAAAATATTTGACCTACAAACTCAAAATAACACGGTCTTAAATGCAGAAATTATTTGCATTACAGACTAATGAACAAAGAGGAAAATTTCTTATTTAAATTCGAAAATTATTTTCACTAAGATTATTGTGCCAAAAACCTAATATAATTATTAAGTGATTTCGAAATAGCAATGAGTGGAGAAGGTGGCCGTCAAAGTCTCAGAATGTTTTCAGAAATTCTATTAGTATATGCATGATTGCATTTTTAACTAATTAAAATTTAATAAAATTTTGAACATTTTTATTTAATCTCTTAGGGAAATATTACTACTAAAAATAATTTTTACAACTGTTTGAAATTTACAAAATTATAATCTCAATTATACAAGTTTTATTTCCAAGATAAACATCTTAAATTTTTGCAAAATTTTTAAAATTTATTTTAAACTTACAATTTGGTTACCAGCTGTTCACTAGAATTAATACTCTCTAAAATTTTCAACTAAATATTTTAAGTAACTTGAACTTTTATTAACTTCTTCAGCAAACTATTTTTAACTTTAAAATTTTGATAGTGAGATATTATTCTTACTATTTTGAAGGCCTTAAACTATTCTGTTCGCTATATCACATATCTCTCAAATTTTCTGTCAATTCTTGTAAAATTTGAAATTTAAATTAAAGCAATAGGGTCAAAGTTAAAATATACAAATCATCATTTGTTTAAATAAATTTTTTTTTAAATATGGGCATAGAAAACAGAGCCGTTCAGGTCTGAGATATTAAGTGTACTACAGAAAAATTTTCATAACTTATGCATTAACTCTAAAAATTATTCAATAAAAAGGTTTCTCATTCATTATAAAATATGGTTTTAGTTTTACATTCAAAAGTATTTAAATGGTGTAAGTAATAAAATTTCATTTTATTTTGGTCAATAAATTTACTTAAAAAATTATGAAGCCTATATTTTATGTAGGCTATTTTTCTAAGGAATTATAGTCTGCGAAATATTCCTGACACCACAAGGTTTAGGGAAATAAATAAAATACAAATAAATATAAACGTTTCTAACTTCTGAAATCAAACCTGAATATACAAAATAGTATTCAGCAATCAAGACAATCATGTATAAATATTATAATTGTAAAAGAATCAATATTTTCATAATCTTAGGCTAATTAGCTTGAAGAAATTCGGAGGGTTAATTGGTTATCTTCTTTGAAAAGAATATTTAAGAGGTTTAAAACAGGGCTTTTGTATAGTGCATAATTTTCCAAGTTTAATAACTCAGTTTTAATCGTAAGAGAGTTTACTTTTGACTTTTGTAAAACTATATGACTTTGACCACTAGTGGGTGAGAAAAGCGGGTACATTTAGTTTTTCTTTAAACTTAGTAGATATAACTTCAAGTCCAGGGTTCCGTCAAATCATCAGATTTTCTTGCCTCGTTATTTTAATTCTCTTACATATGCTCCGTTTATTCTGTACATGAAGTTTTCTCTGGAGATTATTCCCATGACATCGCGGCGCTGTTCAAAACCTAAATATCTCTTCAAATTTCTAAATTTGACAACATTATAACTTCGATATTGCGTAGCAAGCTATACATGCGCCAAATTTAAAAGTTGCATGTCCAAGCACCTGGATTATAGAACGTATTTAAATTGATTTAATAAGCAATTAATGGAAACAAATGGGATATAAAATGTCAATAAATCAAATTTAAGACTAGAAAATAAAGTAGTTAAGAAATGAAGTGTCATTTGCTTTTTGAAAAAAACATGGCAAAAGGGAAAAAATGAACAGATTTTTTTAAAATTCAATTTTAATTTTTTTTATTCTGAGGTTTTTAACATTCATCAGGAAAAATGAAATTTCATTATTATTTCATTTTTAGTTTAAAAGCTATTTCATTAATTATTTTTTAATTAATTAATTTATATTTAATTACTTATTAACTTATCTATTAACCTAACTAATTTATTATTTATTAAACTAATAATTATTTAGTTTAAAACTATTATTCCATCAGCTACATAAAGCAATGCTTTCATAACTAGTAAAAGTATATAATTTCAACTGCATATTTCCTTGTAATTATTATTACTGTTGCCATATGCGAGATATCCAAAGCCAAAGTTTGGAATCACCAGAAGATTTGAAATTTTTACAAATATCCTCGTTTTAATCCGCCATGTTTCTGATGAAATTGTTTTTGTCTACTTCTTCTTTCGGATGTGAACAGAATAATTCAAAAACTTTCAGAAACATATGGCTTTATGGAACTTCATATGCGACAAACCAAACTAAAATAATACCCTATTGAATAGATCAAGTTAAGTCTTTATCAATAAAATTTTTTATAAACCAAAACAATTTAGTTTAGGAACAATTTTCTCATTGCTAAATCTCTCTATTTGTACACCCCTTATTTATAAAAACCAGATAATTTTAAAAAAGAGAAACATAAAAATTGGCGTCTGTCATCAACATTGTTGAGCCACATCTAGAGCAAACTAACTGTTTTCGTCGCATGTTAATTAACTACGCACTATTCAGTTTGTTTCTGTCCTTGTTTCTGACAATGTAAAAACACAAATATGGTGACTCACTATTGTAAATAAGTTGTGCTTCTAGTTTCTAATGAAGAATAAAAACAAAAAAAGTGTGGGTCTTTTTTGATTTTTTACAATAAATTATATAGTATCACAAGTGAAATTTATGACACAAAAAAAGAAAGAAAGAAAATATTTCTGATTTTAAATCAAGAAAATGAAACACTGCTTCAAAATTCTGTCATTTTAATAATAATAAAAATGCGATATTTATATTAAAATATTTGAACTTTACTACACAAAATTGTAATTAGTGTATTTAATTAACTATATGAAATAAAGTGTCTGGAGAAAAATAGGATCTCAGTGCATTTTAATATGTAAATAAGTTCATAACAAAAATTCGCAGTGGATATGTGGTAATACGCGTAACTCTAAATTCTCCTTTTTAAATGCACAATTCAAATATTTAGTTAATGGTTAAAGGCTAAGGAGATAATAATGACTCAAAATAATATAACCAATTCATGTTTCCATGTTAAACGTCTAAGCGTTGTAAAATTTGGAATCCATTGCTAGTTATTATAATGTGCATTAAGATGTTACATGACCCGACAATACATTTTCCACTTTCTATCACCTAATAAGAACTGAAAATTTGATTAAAGTAATTCTCAACATTTGAAGGAAAACCAAAGAACTTTGTCATTTCATTAAGTGTAAAGTCTCCACAAAACTTTCTCGAAAACTCATGCATTTAAATATTTAGCAAACATTCAATTATCTGGTATTCTTTTCTTTGGCGATTAATTGATTAGATACGGTTAATAGACCAGTACCAGATAACTTATGCGTATTTCGAAAGGGCTTTTTTTTCGACCTCTTGAAACCAAAATGTTTACTGAGAGTTGCAACTGTAGTCATAAAATCACATACCAGACTTCGTTTATTTAATTTATCGCCTTTAAAAGCTTGAGAAATTACATATCGATATATATTTAACTACTGAAAGGATTTCGTTTCAAATTTGATGGTGATCTACATTTTAGATGAATCTGTACACCAAATTTCATTGATCTAGCACTCTTTGTTTTGCAGTTAATTGTGTTAGTTTATATTCTGGAAGATAAAAGACTTCTTCAAAATTTTATGATATTTAGAACAAAAATCATAAATCAAATTTCATTCATCTGTTTAGCGATGCTTTTTTTATTTATTTTTTCGCAAACAGGCATATTTTTTTTTAAGTTTTTGACTCAAGAAAGTCTGAATTATAAAGAGCAATCAAAATATCGATTTTGAATCTAGTTTACAAAAAAACACCCTAAAAATGTCATAATCTTACAAATTTGCTTTTTTAAAAATTTATATCCAATTAAAGCAATTTTTACACTCATATCTTTAACTCTAACAAAAGTACGCTAGCTAAAAATGTGGAGAAATAATGATATTGGTTTGAATTTTATTATCTCTAAATCATCTAAATCTATTGAAATGATTTTTAAAAAATTGAAATTTGATTATTGCAGCTGAAAGGCATTTAAAAACATTTAAAATAAGATCTACGTTCAATGATATGCAGCGATTGATATTTTCCTTTAACACATTCATTAAATCAAAAAAATTTCGATCAAAACTTTGATTGTTTATCTAATTTTATTAAATTTTGGAAAAAATACTCTTATTTTATGAGCATTCATTACTCAATGATAACTATAAACCAAACTTGTTTTATTTTTAGGCTGAGCTATCTACCCTCCGTAGCGTAGCATTCTATGCATTGTAAGTTTTATATCATGAAATTTATAAAATATATCCCAGTCTAAAATGTATTATGTTAAAATGAATTGTTCACTGCAACCTTAAAAATTAATCTTTTTCCTTAACTAACATCAATAAATTAATGCTGTTAATATTTATTTGTAATTTATTGATTAATTTAAATGTAAAAAATAAGTATAAATTCGAAACATTTAAATCAAAGATACTGTAGTCCACTTCAAAGAAACGTCATTCAAATTCTGAGCCTCTGTCTCTTTTAAAATGACGACGAGCCTCTCTTTGAGGCTCCATCATAAATCAAACGATGCTCCCTCAGAATAGGCAACCTGTTACTTGTTACTCCACACTTTGTACGATTCAACCTTCACCGCACACTTTTTTGAAGGACCATTTCAATCTACTTGAAGAGAAAATGGTCTCTGTTACTGATCACCACCTTCTGCTGCTCAAAAATTCATTGTCAGTGCATTCACACAACGCATAACTTACAAATCGTGACGCAGCACTGAAAAACTTTCCCTCCCCCCCCCCTACTGGAAGCTTCTTTTTTAAAAATTAAAAGAGGGAGGAAGAAGGCAGGGGGTGAGACGTGCCTTGTTAGATTATAAAGTTCTCACTGAACACGCCATCGAAGCATTTTGTAAAATACAACCGCAATTCGTGCCGAAAACAGCAAATACACGAAGAAAGTGCTAATATCTCAATACCTATTATGGAAGGGAAGGAGTGAAGTAATTTCTTCCTCATCACGCTTTTTCGATAGACGCGATGACTTCGGTGAGGTGATGAAAAAATATAAATGAATATCTAAAAACCAATTATCGTCTGATTTATGGAAGGTGCCGCTCTCCTCGGTGGCTATACATGGCAATTTTATATACCTCGTTTGTAAATTCCCACGCAAAAAACTGAACTTCGTGGACCCTGGTCAAAGAAGTGGTGAAAAGTTTAGTTGTTGTCTGTGTGCGATGTTTGATTAAAAATATTTATCAGTTTGAAGGAATGATAATTATGCAGTCAAATTTGTGTTGATTATTATTCAGATTTCAATGTTTATTAATATGTATGAACCGGTGGAATCCAGAAAAGAGTAGCTTGTTTAAATATTGAAATTGTTTCTTGGACAGCTGCTTCACCATGGTAGCAACAACAAATGTGTTAAGAACTATTATTATACAAAAATTCTACTCTTAATCTTCCCGTAATAAAATTAAAATACATGAGTAATTTAGTTAGGGCTTGATATATTAATGTTTGAATTATTCGCTACAATTATAATGTTTTTGATTAATAGCATTCAGGCAGTGGGATGTAGCTTTGCAGAATAATAATTATATTTATTATTATACTAATTTATTCAAAAAAAATTAAATATTCATCCAAGTTGGTATGGACAAGAAGAAGAAATATTTTCTTAGGAATTACTTTACATTTTTTCATTTGAGCCACTACTAAGTTGCGTCTCCTACCGCAAGTTCATTCGGAACCAATGTGGCATGGTGTCTGCGATCTTGTAGTTAATTTTTTTTCATTGAGTTCCTGTTTTGATATGAAATACTGTATCTGTCATGTAAAATAACAGGAAAAGCATACTTGGAAATTAAAATCTGTTGAACAATAAATCAATTTTATCTTGCACTTTTCTGACGTTTTCTTTCAAGGCAGTGATGATCTGATGTCCGAATTTCACCATTTGGACGAAGAATTGCAACCAAATTCTGACAAAGGTTTATCGAATACTAGTACCTAATGGATGTTAAAACTCCACTCTCATATCTGCTACGTTATAGATAAGATCATTAGTTTAGTTTTCGCTCAACATTCTCCCTGAAGTTCATAAGCAAATCAAAACAGAATGGAAGTGCATGTGAGCAGCACCCAAAATCTCACATTGTGTTTCAAACCACTAATTGTTTCTCCTAGATTTTGTGTCTCAAATGCTTTCTTTCACAAAATCCCATGTGGGCAGCCGGCACAATGTGCATCTGAACCAAACGCACTGACTCTGGCTCTTTCTGGTTTAATGTAGGAAAAGAAATTTGACCCTAAGGTTTTGTCTTTCCATTCAGTTGTGAATGAAGAATATAGACGATATGACATTTTATTTTTTGTTGCTAATTGCAAGTCTAACCCCTTTCGGTATCGGAAATGAGCTTCTAGGATTACATACCTTACTTAGTTGCTTCTCTGCATTTAACGCAGCAGTTTCCGACTGCGCTGCATAGTTCCGTTACTGGAAGGACCCACTTACCTTAACAAGTTCACTGCCATGAGCACCATCTTTCGGCCACAGTAACTAATTGTAATGAACCACTTATTTAATTAAATAACTCTTTCGCCACTCTAATAACGAAACAGTAAAGAAGGAATATCTAGTTTGACATGTGGTTTGAATCTAGCATGATCCACAGCAATGAAAGTACTGTTTGACAACAGATTCTAAAACCCTCCGCCCTTTTTCACATGATTTAGGATGGGTTTAATTGATCAAAATATAGCTGAAAGGAAAGATGAAAGGAGGAGATGTTTTCATTAACAATAAAATTAACGTGGATAACTCGAGAATTGAATTAAAATTATGCTATCAGGAATGACACGATACTTAAATACATACAAAAAATTAATTAAAAAAGCATCTAATAGGGCAAAAGTCAAAATCAAATAATAACGAATAATTCCAGAAATTTGCTCATCCTTCCTCGTCTCTTCCCTTTATGAGATACATTCGTCGAAAAGTGGTCGTCTCAGAGCACTAAAACGAACAATACGTCATAAACAGCTAAGCAGTCACTAATTGTTTTTTCAACACAAAAGAGACGCCGAGTTCATGTGTGCACCACCCAATTGCAACAAATGTTGCCATGCTGGTTCCTATCGCTTAAGAGAATAAGCGAACCCATAACCGTCCAATGAACTAGAAATACGAATTCAGATCCGAACTCATAACTGTCCAATGAATAAGCCCATTTTTTGTCATCCTTTATTAAATTAAATGTCATCTAATAATTTAATATTTGAAAATTTTTGTCTTTATTAATAATATTGCTAAACAGATTAGACAATATTAAGCAGTAATAACCTTTTTTAAAAACCGACACGGAAGCTGTTCACCATATACTATATGGCAATTAAGTCCGTGATCTCAAAGATGGTATTTGAATGTTTTATGCATTCTTCAATACAAGTCAGTCCCAAAACCGCTTTCTCAAATCATGTTTTATTATCCAGAAAGCCTCATTCAATCATCTTGTCGTAGAGCTTAAAATGTCCTGCGAAAAGAAATATCTTGGCTCATAGAAAAGCGAAAATCAACGATAATCCTCGTTCTTTTTAATTAATAACTTCAAATTTAAACACTTATAAACTATAAGCTATTTTTAGAATTAAAACAGGGAAATTGAAGAATTCTTCGGTTATAAGATAGCCGTGTCATAAAATTCTTACAACGAAACAAAAGCAAAATCCTTGGATATTTATATCTCGTTCAACGAGAGTATTGCACAGCACACCACACGTTGAAAAGATGCGATTAAAAGATGCCTCGAATTCTTCTGGTAAATTGAAATTGTAATAATATCAACCATATTGTTAATTAACGATCACTGACTTCTTAAGCTTTCAATCGCACCCTCATATGAGTTTCGCGCAAGATGATGCAATTATTACGAAAATTATTACGTCTTTATCTTTTAAATTCATAAATATTTATATTCAAAATTTTTAAAAGGTGTGAAATATATTAATAAAAGATGATGAATTTCTTTTTTTAAAAAATTACTTTTTAATTATCATAATCACTTCTACATGGGAATTTATTTAACTTTCTAATTAGATGGCATCCTATTTCGGACGATTGTCAATACGTTAATTCCTACAATATAAGGCCATTTAAGGTAAGGACGAATTTTTAAGTTATTTTAAAGTTTTAAATAACTTAATATTTCCCTTTATTGAAAATTGAAAATTTAATAACTAAGAGTCAGAATTGTCATAATATATAAAATGATTAATTATTGTTCGTTTTTGAAATATAAGATTTAGGGGTTACAAAATCCTTTTCCACTTTAATAAAAAGAAATCGCCTTAAGAAAAATTTAAAAAGGCTTGATATAATTTAATGTAGGCCACTACATTAAAAAGTCAAATTTTTTATTATTACTTTTTTTAAATATTATTTTTTAAAATTTAATACTATTATTTTTTAAACAGTTTTTTTTATAAAATCACTTGAATTTTATTTCTAAATCCCTTTTATAGAAAGCCACACTGATATTTATATTTGCAGTTGCATACGTTTTAAAGCTAACCTACATCTTTAAATGAAATTTTATCAGATTCTAACCTTTAATAAAATATTATTACGAGAAACGCATAAATTAACCCTCTGCATTCCGAAAAATAATTAGATGCAAAATTAATCATCCAATACAAAGATTTGTTTATTGAAAAATAAATAAATTTATAATTCTTTTAAGTCTAATTTCTTTGAAAAATAAATCTACATCTTTTAACCATTACGTAGGTGGTTTTAACAAATAAATTTGAAAAATAAATAAACAAAACGTAAAAATCATACACGAATGTGAGTCAGAAGCACCATCACAGTGCAGAGTTAAAATTTAATGCATACTTTTTGCTCAGATTTAGTAAATAATTTCACAATATGATATGCAGTTTATGAGCAAAACAATAAGCAATCTGTTCATATAGAAATATTCTTTAGCTGTTTTATTCCTTCACAATGAGAAAAAAAAAGAATTTTTCATGTTATTTATGAGTCGAACCCAAATATTTAAAGAGTGGATAAAAATACGGTTTATTTTCTTAGTTAAGGAACAATGCACAAACTTAAGCAATCTACCAAATTTCAAGCAAATCATTTGATAAACCTCTAAATTGAAAGATTTTTGATTTTTACTTCTTTCTCAGCTAAAAAAAATCATTTTTTTCTAATTGTTTTAAAAAAATACCCAATAATTGGCATAATTTGGTTTCATAGATTTTTTTTTCAATCTTTTATATGCAATTTTTTTTTTAAAAAAGAAGGCATATTTTTGAACGATTTTTAAAACATTTACACAGAATGTAGTCACGTCTCTTAAAGTGTAGACTTGTTGAATCTGTAATTGGCTTCACACGAGATTTATTCACCTACAGCTTATTATTCAGCGTTTTATAACATTCATATGACTTAAAAATTAACAATGGAACGTCATGAAAATTACGAATTTCCAAACCGAATTCCTATTTTAAAAATCATAAATAAGTTAAGATCTATTCTCACCGGACACCTTTCGCTACTCATCTAATTTGAGAAGCGACTAGCAGAATTCTCTTTTTGACACTTTCCATTATCAGCTACTGACTTTCTAATGAAATCGTGCGACTGCCCCCCCCCCCTTTTTCTCTTACTCTGCCCGTAGTAAGGAACGCTGCTCTTCGAATAAAGAAGTCGAGTTGAGCAGATGAAAAACAACAAAATCAATAGTTCTTTGCACGCTTTGCAGTTATTTTCGAATGTTGCTGATTAACTTTAAAGGTCAATATTTCTTAAAATATCCCTCGTGCATTTCGCCTTTCGAACCGGTTTCGAGCTTTTGACAAATTCGAATTAAAGTGCCAATAATTAGCACGAAAGGATTTAATCTTTCTCATTTTGATATTGCCAGGATGAAATATTAGCCAAGATGGAAGGAGCTCACTGGAAATGGGCCTATTGTTATTCTGTTCAGATAAAGATATGCATAAATTAAAAAATTCCTAAGTATAAAGAATTGAAGATATAATCTATGCTACAATTTCATTTACCACATGTATAAAAAAATCAAAATTTCAAGTAAATCATTTACTTAACCGTTTGAGTACGACGAAGCGCTATTGCGCTTCAATTGCCGTAAAGGTAAATATTCTCCCGTACTCAAACGGTTAATATCAACTATTGATTATAAAATGAAGTTCTGAAGTTATTTGAGATATTATTTAGCAGATTTTTTTTTACTAAAATAACAGAAAATCAAGTCTTACCCTTTGACATGTAATAATTAGGTCTCAAATAGCTATAAACTAGTTTCAGTTCTAAATACAAAAATCAAAGTTTGTTACTCTCCATTTTAAGAATTAAGTAAAGCATAAAAAAAATCTTTTTTTTAAATAATAGCTTACGTTTTTTATTAAATAAAATTGCATGTGAAATTATTTATTTTATTAATCAGCATTAATTACAAATTATTTGTTTTGGTGACCATGTGCAAGAGGCATGTTCTTTAAAAATAATATTTTATCTTCTGCAAAATATTTTATTCATAATTTTATGAGTAAAGAAAATATTCCAAATAAAGAATTTGTATGTGAATAAAAGCTTTGCAGCTCTTATGATTATCAAGAATTAAAAGCCGATGTCATGACACAGGGGTAACGCGTCTTCCCCGTGATATGGGCGTCATTAATTCGAGTTCCGGTTTGGGCATGATTGCTCTTTATCTGTGAGATGTGTGAATGTGTCCCGTTGTAAAAAGGGGCTGTGCAAACGAATATGATGCGTGAGTAGCTAAGAAGTACTCTTGGCCTTAGTTGGTGCTGCTTAAAACAAAAGACGCGCCCTCAGATTAAATTCTTTGACTGTATCAGCGAGCTTGTCCATGGCAAGAGCCATTAGAAACAAGTTATGTTCTGATTGAACACAATGCAAATGGGTGAACAAAATGCAATGGGGAACAGAACACAATGCAAATAAATGGGTGAATTTTCAGCGTCAGTTGGAGTAACGCTATGCCGATTAAAAATTTAATTTCCTTTATTCTGTTTCATTTAAATTCAAAAATACTTTGGAATGAATCTGAAAAATTTATTAATTAACAATGTATAATTTTAAATGTATCAAAAGTTAAGATATTTTTTTTTTGAATCGTTTGAAATAATCGTCCGAAAACATGTTAAAGCTAGCCTTGTTAGTGTGGGAGGGAAACTGAAGCTTTACTCATTTGACGGTAGGAAAATAATTTTTTTGGCTAAATAGTTAATTTTTAATTAATAATTCATATTCTTATTGAAAATTTAAAAAGAGGCTCAGAGGGACACCTTACCAACTTTCAAGGTATACTTGTACCAAATTTTGTTGTAGGTAGGTAGTAAGCTGTAGAACACCAATGCACACACACTGAGCTTTATTATAAGTCTAGATATAAATAAGATAAGCTTTCTTTGGAAAACTAATTAGGAAATCTACTCTCTGAGGTATCCGTCTGCATTTTGAACCAACCATTCTGGCCATAAAATAACTCCCCTAATCTTATATATATATATATATATATATATATATATATATATATATATAT